>RCUC01148386.1:0-29383 GCA_003697995.1 Taxidea taxus jeffersonii | reverse complement strand
TATATTATTGTCTATCCTTTCTATGATCATTGTTAAACAACAGTGAAATCTTCTATTGTCCTTCTCTACACTTCTTTATTCAGAGATGGTTCCTCTGTTTGCATTATGGTTCAGTTATGTGTAGTCTTTGAAACAATTTTTAAAAATGATATTTCTTTGCAAAACTCCATTAATTTCTTTTCTTTTCTTCTTTTTAAAAATATTTTATTTATTTATTTGACAGAGAGGGAGAACATAAGCAGAAGGAAAGCAGGCTCCCCACTGAGCCAGGAGCCTGAAGTGGGACTTGATCCCAGAACCCTGGGGTCATGACCCAAGCTGAAGGCGAACACTTAACTAACTGAGCCACCCAGGCGTCCCTATTAATTTCTATTTTATATGTGCCTGACCCTTCCCATCACTTGACTCTTTCTCTTTCTGCACTCAATTCTGTGCGAATGTAGTTTCCCAAAGGAAGGGATAGAGGACAGAAAAACCAATATATATCTGCTGCACCATTCTCAGGTTGTGAGAAATCTATTTCTGAAGTCTGATGGGGGGAAAAGGTGGCAACTGTCTTTAAAAACAAATGGAACATTATCTTTGACAAGAAACATCCTAATCAAAAGGCTTTATCCTAAGAACTGAAAAAGATGTCTTTTGTCAATTTTTCTCTCTTCTTGCCTTAAGTAAAGAGGCTGGCTCACATTAGTGATTTTATTTTATCTATTTATTTATTTTAAAGATTTTATTTATTTATCCGACAGACAGAGATCACAAGTAGGCAGAGAGGCAGAGAGAGAGAGAGAGGAGGAAGCAGGCTGTCCGCAGAGCAGAGAGCCCAATGCGGGGCTCGATCCCACGACCCTGGGATCATGACCTGAGCGGAAGGCAGCGGCTTTAACCCACTGAGCCACCCAGGCACCCCTATTTATTTATTAAAAAAACCCCACAATTTTATTTATTTATTTGACAAAGAGAGATCACAAGTAGGCAGAGAGTCTGACAGAGAGAGAGAGAGAGAGAGAAAGAGAAGCAGGCTCCCTGCTGAGCAGAAAGCCCGAAGCAGGACTCCATCCTAGGACCCTGAGATCATGACCTGAGCCAAAAGCAGAGGCTTAACCCACTGAGCCCCCTGGCCACCCCCCCATCAGAGACTTTAAAAAGTAAACCAAAATATTCCTCATGATTAGGAAAAAGCAATACAGAAATAATTTTCATCCTATTTTCTGGAGAAAACAAAGCTAAAGAAAACTATCTAAAGAAAAGCTGGTATATTGGGGAAAGTAGGACAGAGTCTAGGTGTTATTGGACAAAAAAAATTTTTTAAGGTTTTATTTGAGAGAGAGAGAGAACACACAGGGAGAGTGAGAGAGAGCAAGGAGCCCGACATGGTGCTCAATCCCAGGACCCTGAGATCATGAGCCTAGTTGAAGGCAGTTGCTTGACTGACTGAGCCACCCAGGTGACCCTTGAAGGAAATTTAATGAACGGATTATTTATAAAGGTTTAGGCATAGTTAAGGGACTTTATTATAAGTAACTGTAGAGTCATGTTCACTGGGATACATGAGAAATTTATGCCATCCAACTGCTCTTCAGTGACATCACAGTAATTAAGAGTATGCATGAATTTTGGTCAGACTGATAAAGGATCCAATACCAGTTTTAACACTTTCTATGGCAATTTTAAAAAGCTATCTGCATTCCGATTTCCTCATTTGTAAAATGAAGATGATAATATCTCAAAGGATTGTTGAGACAGAACAGAAAATGTAACTCAAATAGTAACACCTAACACATAGTGCAACAACACTTGAATGTTTAATTTTATTAGTATTCTTTATTTGATTCCTAGTTGAGATATCATAATACTGGCCACAAAAACTAATATTTAGGATCAGGTGTGGCTGTAATAATAATTTAAAAAACCCCAAATAAAAGAAGCTTAAATGAAAAGTTTCTCTTTCACAAAAATCCAGACAAGGTTTGGTATGGCAGTTCTGCTCTAAAAAGCCCACATATATCTTCCATGTCTATTTTTGCCATCCTTAGTATGTGGCCATTGTCTTCATGGTCCAAAATAGTGGTCTTTGCATCCTTGTTTCATGTGGCAGAACAAAGTAAGTGTAGAACTGGGAGAAGGAAAGTTGCAGCAGTCTCTTAAGGAAGGTTCTTGAAAGCTGACATTCTATGAGCCAGAATATCAGTCATATGGCCACAGTGGGCTGCATGAAAGGCTGGGAAATGTAGTTTTATTTCTAGGGGAGAAAGAGACCATAGATATTGAAGGATAGTCTGTAATCCTTGTCACAGTGAGCAACTCTTTCAAACTATATTATCCTTAAGTTCCCCAAACTTACCTTTTGTTCTCCCATTTTTTTAATCTTTCTTCTTTTCCACTGAATTTTTTTTCCTGCTTTAGCATTCATAAGCCTATATATTTTCTGTTCCACTTTTCTTTCCAACTTTCTCATTGTGTCTTTTGTGTATGTAATGAGCATTCCTGTTATTTGCCTGCTATTTTGCATTTACTAAGGTTGAACTTTGTGCATAGAATGTCATTTTCTACAGGTTTATAAGTCCAAGACTTCACTCTAATTCAAAGGTCAAATGTAAGTTACTTGGAAAAGGGCTCTTAGAAGCTTCAGTTTGAAATTGTTCTCTCTAGGTATTCTGTAGCCTTGTACCTCAGGCTCCCACGTGTTAGATCTCGTTATGCACATTTCTATTCTTATCAGGATGTGAGTTCAAGAAGATCAAAATCTGTATCTTACACAGCTTCATTTCTCCTTTTATAGAATAGTACTCTGCACATTCCAAGTATTTGATTAGTTATGTATTATATAGAACTGGATAATTTAAAGATTTTTTTTTAGATTTTTAAAAAAAGATTTTATTTATTTATTTGACAGACAGAGATCACAAGTAGGCAGAGAGGCAGGCAGAGAGGGGGGGGGCAGGAAGCAGGCTCCCTGCTGAGCAGAGAGCCTGACCTGGGGCTCAGTCCCAGGACCCTGAGATCATGACCTGAGCTGAAGGCAGAGGCTTTAACCCACTGAGCCACCCAGGTGCCCCAGAACTGGATAAGTTTTAAAGCTATCCATAATTGCTACTGTAGATGATCGAATGTTTTATAACACCTATATAAAAAGCTGTGTGCTATAGTTTCTGAAATTTTGTGAGAATTTTATAATTGAATCATTGTAAAATATATTTGGAGACCACAAATTATAATTGTAATATAAATTTTCTGTAGAGCCAACTTTACTCTTCCTCTAATTTTAATATTTTAATATGTTAAAGTTTGCATTTCCAAATGCTTATCTTCCTTAGAGTGAGTACCATTATATTTGCCTCAAAAAGCAATTTTTCAAACGTAGATATATAACTTTTTAAGAATCAGATTTATTGAGATAATTTTTAAAAAGATTTTATTTATTTATTTGACACAGAGAGAGAGAGATCACAAGCAGGCAGAGCAGCAGGCAGAGAGAGATGGGGAAGCAGGCTCCCTGCTGAGCAGAGAGCCTGATGCGGGGCTCTATCCCAGGACCCTGGGATCATGACCTGAGCTGAAGGCAGAGGCTTTAACCCACTGAGCCACCCAGGCACCCCGAGATAATTTATATACAATAAAATCCACACTTTCTTAGGCATACTGGTCTCTACTAAGTAATTTCACTAGTTAATTTTCTAAGATTACTACAAATTTGAAGCTATTATCTACTTTCTATTATCTCTGAAGGCTTATAATTTTAATGATCTCTGAATATGTTCTAGGGAAAAACAGTAGAAATCTCTTTACTGAATGGAAACTACTTGGAAATCTTTAGTACCAAATGAACTGTTAAAACTATGCTTTATATGATGAGGGAAATAAAATCTCCAATAATGCTTTTAAAAGTTAGTTTCCTAATCATTTAAAAAATTTTATGCTTTTCCAGAAAGCTATGGTAGGAAAAAAACCACAACAAGCACAATTTTTTGTAATAGTTTTATAGGCTGATTAACATGGTATACATATTTTCAATGACTGAAGAACTGAAAGAAAATATAAAATGATATATACTAACTACAACTGCCATAAAATTATATATACATGGCAAAACATATAATTACCTTAGTTCTGATAGTATGCTTTTTATATATATAGGTAAATACTGAAAGTTTTGAATCTTAATAACAAGATGCTTTTTGATGCAAAATGTAGAAAAAAATGCAAGAATTATGAATACTTCTTCTAGATCTAATCTCTTTTACTCAAATAGGTATATTCCATTCAGTCTAGGGTCAATATATCTAGAAATTATAATAAAAACTGAATACTGGACTAGATCTAAATCTCCCTCTATTGTATATTCTGAATTATAATCAGGTAAGTGTTCAAGCTCATATGGAAACATGATAGTGGCTTTTCTTGAATAATAATTGTGTTCAAATTATAATATAGTCCCATTTTTTTTGTTCTCTTTATACAGCACTTTGGAAAAACTAGAAAATGATGTGAACTTTCATTGGTAGGACTCTGTAGTTCTGCTCCTCGCTAAATTTGTTTGTGGTCCCCTGAAAGAGCACATCTTTCCTTCAACGTTTACCATCTTTCTGTTTTCTAATGTGGCTGTCCCAACCCCCTCATGCAGCTTTGCTTTTCCAAGGTCTGCTCTCACTGTAGCAGGCTCCAGATGCTTGCCTCCTCTAAATTAAAATTTTAACTATCAGGTTGGAAAGTAATCAGATAAATCAAATCCCCCAACATGTTACTGGGTAAAATAGCTCAAAAGGTCATCTCCTTGAGGTGTTTGAATTAAAAAAAAAATGAATAAAAATAAAGGACTCTTTAGGTACAAAGCCTTCATTCAGGTATGATTGACTGTGCTGAATGTTGGACTTCTTTAATGTCACTTAAGTCAAATGCATTCAGTCCATTCCCTTCCTCTTGTCAGGATATTAAAATAAAGATTTCTGTAGAAATAGTACACATCCTAGCTTTACATGTATTTTTTAAAGATTTTATTTATTTGTTTGAGAGGGAGCATGAACAGTGGAGAGGAGCAGAGGGAAAAGGAGAAGCAGGCTCCAGGCTGAGCAGGTGGCCCAAGGGGGGGTGCTCCATCCCAGGACCCCAAGATCATGACCAGAGCTGAAGGCAGAGGCTAACCCACTGAGCCACTCAGGCACCCCTTAAATTTTTTTTAAAAGCTCTTCATCACAATTTCCTTTTCACAAATCGTTTTTGATCAATCCAATGATAGCTTATTTACTCTTAGAATGTTGTTTTGAAGGTGGTTGAACATTTTGTCATTCACTTAAAATTAATCAATATAACAGAAAGATTAACACATCGAAGTAAATTAAGGGCAGAAATTATCAAAGCAGTGTGAATCCTCTCGGCTAGAACTCCTCAAGCCAATTACCTAAGTCCTTGATTCGTTCACTTTTGGAACCAAGTCTAATACATTTGTCTACAGGGAGTAGTAGTCTTGGAGTGTGACCGCGAAGAAACTGATCAGGGAAAAAAAACAAACCAACCAACCACAATGAGATGGAAAAGTAGAAGGGTTCCAAGAAAGGGTGGGATTTAGGGTGGAGGCCAGGAAAAAAAGCGATCGTTCTTTCATTGAACATTTATTTTTTGCTTCCCTCATGCCAGGGCCTATTTAGAGTCTTCTCCGGATGCGTGCCGCTAGTCAACAAATTCCGGATTCCGATTATCTCAGGAACTTGAGTTACCCTCACTTCCGACCTCCTCTCTCACAAACTGCCTAGAGGCAGGGGAGTAGGGATGGGGTGGGGAGGATGGGGGAGGCGATGCCCGCCTCGCGGAGCACAACATCTGCTGTGTTCAGCCGGGAGCGTCTGTCAAGCAGTGGGAGGAAAAAGAGCTTGGAGCCACCAACCTACTCTTAGGCGAAAGTCTCCTGAAACGCTCCCCTCCCGCCCTCCAGGCTTCTGCTAGTTTCTTTAGGGAGGTGGTGCGGAAAGGCAACTTTTGGGAACTTGTAGGAGGCGTGGGGGCCGAAGAGGGACGAGCATGGAAATGCGACCTCACTCGGTCCCGGCTTAGGACTCTCCTGCCGGGATCCCGCACAGTGGCCGTTCAAGGCCAGTTCTGGGGCGGGAGTCAGGTCTCAAGCGGCGGCGGCGGCTGCAGCAGCGGCCAGGCCGGGAGGGGCGACTAGGGCCCCCCCAGGCGCAGTTCCCCGTCCGGCCTCGCGGGGGCGCCGGCGCGGTGGATCAGGTGACCGAGCGCTAGTCGCGGGCTGCGGGAAGCTGCTTCGTTCTCAGCCGCCGGAGACGCCGCCGTAGCCGCCGCCACACCTAGTGGAGGAGCCGGGGAAGGCGGCTCGGTGGGGGCTGGGGCGGAGAGCGCCGGGGGTGGGGACGGAAGGGCGGCGGGCGGAAGGCAGGGGGCTGACGGGGCGCGGGCTGCTGCGGGGGAAGGGACCCCGAGGCGTCTGCCGAGGTTCGCTCTGTCACCCGCGCGGGATTGGGGCGCAAGGGTCATGGACGCTCTCCCCTGAGACGGAGGTCGCGGACGGGGGGGGGAAGAGGCCCGAGAGAGGTTGACGCGGAGGCCGCGGGCCGGTGACTGGGCGCAAGGCGGCCGGCGGCGGCGGCAGCGGCGGCGGCGGCACCACCACCACCACCACCACCACCACCACGGCTACCACCATGTCGCGCTCCGTGCTGCAGCCCAGTCAGCAGAAGCTGGCGGAGAAGCTCACCATCCTCAACGACCGGGGCGTCGGCATGCTGACTCGTCTCTACAACATCAAAAAGGTGCGCACGGGCCGACGAGGCCGCGGCGGGGGCGACGGGCGGGCGGAGGAAGGACGGGCGGCGGGGGAGAACTGGGGGTGGGGGCAGCGGGCGGCGCCCACGGCTGAAATCACGGCCACGCCGAGTCAGGCCCAGCCCGGGGTCGCTGAGATGCGCCGCGGCCTAATGCGGAGTCCGGGCGCCTCGCCCGGAGGCTGGCGGGCCGGCCGGAGGCAGAGAGAAGCCATTTCCCCGCTCCCAGCGTTGGGATTTGGCGGGGCCGGCACAGGGTGCGGGGCGCCGCTGTCGCCCCCTCCTCGGCGCCCCCGCCCCCTGAACGGGGTCAACAGGAAAGGGAGGGTAGAGGGTAGGCAAGATGGGGGCGGGGAGAGCATAGGAAAACTTGGGTGTTCATAACTGAGGCTGAATGGTAGGAATCTGGCGGAGATGGTAGCAATTTTTTTTTTTCAATTTTTTGGTGTGTGTATGTGGAAGGGAATTGTTCATCAGGGTGAACCCCGCATCTCCTCCGCTTGCCACTTTATTTTAGATAGCTAAATAATAGTCATTTGAGAGCATGCTGACAATTTGGAATTATTTCATTTTGAGGGTGGAGAGGAGGGGGAAGTGAGGGTGGAACCAGTTTTCTTCTGAAATACTTCTGGGCTGTGAGTCACTAGAACAGGAATAACAGCCTTCTCTCCCATCTCTTTTTACACCTCCTCATCTTAGTTTTTCCAGCCTTGTCTAATAGTACCTAAACACCATTTCTTAAAGTTCTGTGTCGGTACAAAATTAAAACTAAATATGTTGCTATTATTACTGGTTTATAACATACAAGGAAAATTTGTAGTTGTAGCTATTAGGCCCATTGAAAGTCTTTAAATGGCTTCAGCAGATTAGGAAATGGAAGGCTGAGTTGGAGTTAAGAGAAATAGATGTAAAGATAGAATAAATATTAATTTCTCCTAAGAGAAAACAAACCAATTTTTTTTCCTTTTAAGGCAAGGTTAGTAAGTTTCAAAGAACTTGGTAAAGAGAAAATTAAAGAGATTTTTGGGTACAATATACATCCTTTGAGTTTCCAATGTGTATTTAATGTCATGTCATCATAACTATTTTTGTTGGCTTTTTAGTAAATCATGAATATTTCCTTTAGCTTAACCATAGTAGAATTGTGATGTGTGTAAATTAGGGCTGCTGAAGAAATAATATATATATATTTTGAAGTCCATATAATGATGTTCAAGTATAAAACTGATTTATTCCAACAATTTGATGTAGATATTGTAATTTTAAAGAAGACTGTCCTGACTTAATACTGATAAATTTTTTATAAAGATGATTTATATTCCTGTTGGTTACCTGGATGCAAGATTAGTTTGCCTCTAAACACAGTAAAATCTGGAGAGTAAATGCAACATGTCTATTCAGTTTGTTACATCTTATGTGGCAGGAACTCAGTATCATTACAAAGAAGCCCTCTGCATTTACCAAAGGGCCTTGGTTATAAATTTATGTGGTTGCAAAGAATTTAATTTTGGTACTATTACTTACAGGTTGTATCAACCTAAACTTTTTTGTGAGATTATCCTTTTTAACAAACTTTGAAATTCGTTCCTATATCAACTTTGTCCAAAAAAACAAGCAAGGCAAACAGTACTAAAAATTACTAGACCTGTGGTATTGTGGTTAAAGGAAATGGTTATGATGGTTTTCAAAAGAGGAAGTGAGAGTAACATCAAAAGTGATTTGGGTATTTGGGCACAATACCTTTTTAACCTTGCATTTAAACATTTTTATGATATAAATACAACCAAAGTTTATCTATTCCACTTTCATAAAGTACATAAGGTTAAACTAAATTTTAATCATTTCAACTCTTATGACTTCAGTTCAATGTCTTAAAAGCCTATTTTTTCACTTCCTGTTTTGAGAAACTTCAGGCTCTAGTATTACTGAGCTAGTGCAATTTAGAATGAGTTGAACGTGGTTATTAAATCCAAGTGTCAAATATTTTGAGTTATTGAAATGTTATATTTCAGCACTTTATTGATAAATATTTTGTCCACCTTGCTTGATTGTGAGTTCCCTCTGGGCAGGGAGAGTGTTACCCATTTTTGAATTACTAGTACTCAGGGCCTTACCTGGTCCACGAAGTTTTCAGTTAAGTCACACTGAATGGATAAATACACAATTTATGTTATAAGTGTATATTTAACTATGAGTGTGTGTATAATCTTGCTCTAGTTTTAATAATAGATTTTGGTTTGCTTTCCTTGTGTAATTTTGCATACAAATGCATCAGATAGATTTTGAATATTTTAGCCTATGGAGTTATCTGTAAGACTGGCATATCTTCCTGGCTGGCTAGGGATTGAAACATTTGTTCAAAAATCTTGCCAAAAAAAGTGAGTAAGATTTGTTCGCCATGTGTTTATAAGGTTCATGCAGTCTGCATTTTTATGACAGTATGAGCTACCTAATCTTTTCAATCCCAGTCTCTTAACAGTCCTCAAAAAACAAAACAAAACAAAACAAAAAAACCCCCCAAAACCAAAACCCTTCCATTACATAAAACATGTCTATCCATCAGTTATTGCATTTTTTTGAAAGATTTTATTTATTTGAGAGAGAGAGAGAGATAGAGAGAAATAGAGTGAGACAGCATGAGAGGGGAGGTCAGAGGGAGAAGCAGACTCCCCATGGAGCTGGGAGCCCCATGTGGGACTCCATCCCAGGACTCCAGGATCATGACCTGAGCCGAAGGCAGTTGCTTAACCAACTGAGCCACCCAGGCACCCGCATTTTTATTAACTCATGTGTGCATATATTAGATTCGATTACTGTGTTTCAATTGGAAGTCTGCATGGGAATAAGTGAGCATACACCATGAAAATACTTAAGTGACCTGAGTAAAATAACTTCATAAATTACTGTAATCAAAAATAATATGCTTTGATGCTTATAACAGGAATGTAACATGATTATTGAAATCGTTTTGCTTTTTTAAAAAAAATTTCATCAGTTGAAAAAATTTTGAATCTTAATATGTACAGATTATGGAAATTTTAAGGAACTTATAGACTAATCAGGGATGTGAAAACACATGAAATAGGATTTTAGGGAAAAGACATGAAGGTGGTAGGTAGTTTTACATTTAAGTTTGTTTCTTGAATCCTTAAAAATTCTGGTTTTTATTGAAAATGTCTTTTTCCAGACCTGATAATCACTTACATGTTGATTTTAAGCATTTTCCAAGCTCCTTTTATATCTTTTACTGTGGCATGGCAGGCAGTGTGGTTGTGGAAATGGAGTACTGGGCCAGGATTTGGGAGACCTGCTTTACAGTCTTCAGTCTGTCACTGAGTTTTCTAACATTGGGAGGTGTCTTGACTTCCCTGAACTTCATTTTTTACTCTTCTGTAAAGCAGGGGAAAATTAACTGTAAAAGGAATGCTAAAGTCCATTCCAGCTCTGATTATCTTATCTTTACAAGTAGTAGTCATAGCCCATTTTATTTTATTTTATTTTTTTAAGATTTTATTTATTCATTAGTTAGAGAGCGAGCATGCTTGAGCACAGGCAGACAGAGAGGCAGGCAGAGGCAGAGGGAGAAGCAGGCTCCCTGCCGAGCAAGGAGCCCGATGTGGGACTCGATCCCAGGACGCTGGGATCATGACCTGAGCCGAAGGCAGCCACTTAACCAACTGAGCCACCCAGGCGTCCCCCCCATTTTAAATAGTAACTGAATTCAGTTTACTTTTCTATAATATAGAGATGGTAATCCATTCTCTGCCTACATCACGGGATTATTTATGAAGATAAAAGACAACAATGTGAAAATAGTTTAAAACCTCTGTGAATGTAAGGTAGTATTTATTTAGGAGTCTCAGCAACTTTTTTTGTCAACATTTGTTTTTCGAAATTTTACTGCTATTAGCAAACATATTCACAAATACCAAAACATTTTTGCTGAGTTCAGAAAATATATCTATTTTGTTGTTTCCTTTCCTTTTTACCTGTCATCAACATGAACTTGATAATTTTGTACCAAATAGGTCTCAGTTAACACTTGCATAATTTTGTTACATTATTGCCTTAATTCTGAAGGACAGAAAAGAAGACCCACCCAGCTATTGCAAACTTTTTTTGAATGGCATCTGTTTGCAGATTTCAATGCACTTTCATTTGTTTAAAATTTTTTTTCTTATTAGAGGCTTTTTAAAAAAATAGTCTTTCCCATAATTTTGGATATATTTATTCTATGAGGAAAAATGAGTAGAATAGCAGTGTAAAGAATTGAAAGTCTTTAGCTGGTATCTGTATATTTAATGGAGGGAAGAAAAGGGTGCATGGGAAGGGTGTAGTGCAAGGCAAAGGGAGGGGAACCAGCTTTAGTTTTCTCTTTTACTGTTATCTTTATCTTCATTTAGGGTGTTATTTTCTGTGTTCCTCAATCAGGAGCAGAAACATGCTCCAAAGATTGGTTTGTAGCAAATTGTAGACTAATAATTATTATTAGTATGAGATCCCCCCCCAGTGGGGTTTCATTATTAAGAAGCTTAAACATGATAAGGAAACATCTCTCCATAAATCTGAATTAAATAATATATATTATTTATTTAAACAGATTCTATCGTGTCCATTTGTAACTTTATTTTTCAGGAAAGCTGCTTGTAGAAATGAGGATTTGGTAATTTTTTTTCTTGTTATGTTGGATGGTAGGCTGAGGAGATAAAGATCACTGAAAAATACTTAGGAAAAAATTATTTTTATTTTTTCAAGTGGCAGTGATAGATTATTCTTTGTGGACTAGTTAAGTAAATACTAAGCATTTTTAATGATTACAAAAAGAATACATTTTTATTATCAGAAACTCAAACATAAGAGAATTGTGTCACTTCAGAAATTCTTTGCCTGTCCTTCTCCCACTTTTAAAAATAAGCCTTATACTTTACACCCTTTTCTGTACCAATGCTAACATATGTGCATGCATATTTTATTATATTTTGATTAAATTAGACTCTTCACAAAAATAAAATTGAAGCAGCATGGTGCAGTTTACATATAAATGAAATTAGGGTCCTTAATCTATTGCTTGTATACTTACACTGTAAGAAAGTGTTAAAGGAATGGACACACTTAGCTAGCTATATCCAATATGTAAAAAATGAAGAAGCCCAGATGAGAAAGTATGTCAGGGTCAAAAAATCTTGTCCTTACTGGTTGGGATAATTAAAAATCTACTCCATATTCTTGTTTGATAATTTCCTAGGGATTGTTCTTATTAAGTTAAGTTATAGCAGTAATTTTGGGTCAGTTCCAGTAGTTATACACTTTATATGTTACTACATTAAAAAGTTTCATCTCTTTATTGGCCAGTAAAAATAATGTGTAATGAAATTAATGCTAGCTGCCATTTTATTGAGACCTTACTGTTTGCTGTTTGTATTTTTTTAATTTGTCCTTAGGTCTATGATGTACTTATTTATAGTTAAAGCAGTTGAATTTGGAGAGTTAAATAATTTACCCAATTCCCTTTTTTTAAAAGTTTATTTATTTTATTTTAGTAATCTCTACAACCAATGTGGGACTCTAACTCATGATCCTCAGATCAAGAGTTGCATGCTTCTCCGACTGAGCCAGTCAGGTGCCCCTGCTCAGTTCTTATTCTAGAAAATAAGAATTTAGATTGGTGACTTTTTTTAAAATTAAACCATAAGTATGGTTTCTAATTTTTTTTTTTAAAATTTATTTGTTAGAGAGAAAGAGAGAGCGAGCACAGGCAGACAGAGAGGCAGGCAGAGGCAGAGGGAGAAGCAGGCTCCCCGCTGAGCAAGGAGCCTGATGTGGGACTCGATCCCAGGACGCGGGGATCATGACCTGAGCCGAAGGCAGCTGCTTAACCAACTGAGCCACCCAGGCGTCCCAGTATGGTTTCTAATTTAATTATTTTTGGCTTTAGATTTATAGTGATTATTGATATTTTTGTGGTAGATAGAATTAGATTTTGGACACATAGTAACCTTAAAGAAATATGCAGTTATATTACAGAAATAATTTTTATTTTTACTTTAGATTAGTTTTGTATGAACTTTCTATGAATTTGTATGAAAAGATCATTGAGATAATACTGTCAGTGTACCAGAATTATTATTGTTTTAAAAAAAGATTCTATTTGACGGGGCGCCCGGGTAGCTCAGTCGGCTCAGGTCATGATCCCAAGGTCTTGGGATCGAGCCCCGCATTGGGCTCTTTGCGCTGCATGGGGCCTGCTTCTTCTCTCTCTCTACCTGCCTCTCTGCCTACTTGTGATCTCTGTCAAATAAATAAATAAAATCTTGAAAAAAAAATAAAAAAAGATTTTATTTGAAAGAGAGAGTGCTCTGGGCATAGGGAGAGGGAGAGAGAATCTTAAGCAGACTCTGTGTTCAGCATGGTGCCCCATGTAGTGCTCGATTTCATGACCCGAGCTGAAACCAAGATCTGGCCACTTAATTGACTGCACCACCAGGTGCCTGCCCAGAGTGACTGTTAATGGAGACTTCTGTTTAGCTTCATAATACATTAAAATGAGAAATAGTTTAGAATTAGGAATTTTAAAATTAAATTTATTGAAAATTTTTTGGAGAAATATGTTTTTTATTAGCTTTTCATGTTCTGTGCATTTTTTCTTTGTGATTATTTCTAAAATTTAGTCTCTGCCATTAAAATATAAAAATTGAAAGGACTAACCATATAAATAATACTAAAAAAATTGGAAATTTTGTTTTAAATTGGGGGAAGAGTATAAAGCAGAAAGGAAAAGTGTAAACTAAAAGAAACAATGAAGTAGCATTTGTCTTCCCTAATTTTAAGAACACATGCAATCATTTCCCCACTTGGAGGTATATTTTGTTCCAAATTGAATTTGGATTTTTAAATTTTTTATTTTTAGAGGGAGTGAATATGTAGGATGCAGGGGAGACAGGAGGGACAAAGGGAGAGAGAGAATTTTAAGCAGGCTCCCCACCCAGTGTAGAGCCCCACACAGATTTACTTCTTTGAGAGAGAGCAAGAGAGAGTGAGTTCGGGGAGGGGCAAAGGGAGAGAGAGAGAATCTTAAGTAGGCTCCCTGCTGAGTGAGGAGCCCAACCTAGGGCTCTCTCCCAGGACCCTGAGACCATGACCTGAGCTGAAATCAAGAGTGGGATGATTAACTGACTGAGCCACCCTGGGGCTCCTAAATTTGGAAATTCTAATGTACTTTTTCATTTTAAATTTTACATAAAGTTAAATGGTAACATTCTCACACTGAAAATTTTATAACATGAAATATAAGAAATGCAGTTAATAAAGTCCACCAGTAAGTTTCTGTCGTGGGGAGAAATTAGTAATTAGTAAATTAGTAGTACTGTTTTCTATTCTCAAAATGCGTTTCTTTTGTTGTTGTTGGCTGTTTTTACGATTGCCTTTATCAGTAAATGTAGTAAAATCTTCTTTTGATCCTTTTAGGAATTTGCAGTACTATAATTAGACTTTGGTAGATTTTTTCTACTTAATCTGACAGTGATGAGACAATCTCCTGGTTAATAATTTCTTCAAATAATATTATACTACAGTGTTTTACTTAAATAAGTTAAGAAACTTCATAAGCTCTTGAATTGCTAATTTGTAAGTAGGGTTGTACATGTGCCAATTTCAAAGGAATTTCTTGTTTTAAGTAAAAGCCTGTTTGGGAAAATACTTTCTTATTGCATAGTTGATTATTTTAGATACTTGACAGTAATAAAACTGCATTTTAAAAAGTATTTTATATATTGTATGAGCTATTCTTTTAGTTCCAGATTTTGAGGGTTTTTTAATTCATTCATTTACTCTGCATTTACTGAATGTCTTCATAGACACTGGGGAGACGGATAAATTAAGATGTAGTCTCCAATGCCAAGAAATTCACATTTTAGTAGGTTGAGAGATTTACAGGTATTTACCTAAAATGTGTTGTGTAAGTGTGCTTATGAGAGTCTTGAGAAGGGCATTGAAGATTCTATTCTGGGGAAGAAGAGATACTGACTTTTGTGCTTGATTTCAAAGTATGAATAGAAACTTCCGGTAGGCAGTGCAAGGTGTAGTTGGTCATTATTAAGATTCCAGAACTTTTGTTCAGTAGAATATATAGAGATATAAAATATATAAGGTTATAAAAACCTTAGTAATGTCTAATGCCCACCTTGCTGGCATATGGCCTCTAAACTTCTCTTTTTGTTTTTCATTCTTGTTATATATTCTATGGCTTGAGAGAGCTAGATTCTAGATAAAGCTCTGATACTGTCTTTTAAACTTTGGACAAGTTATTTAATTTTTCGTGGTTATAGTTTCTTTATAAATTGAAGAGACCAGTGTTTCTTAGCCAGGGATACACAATATAATTATTTTAAGAAGTTTTAAAAAATATATCTGTATCTTGATCTAAACCTACTGAGTAGGAAAAAGCCCCTGAAGTGATTCTGATGTTAAGAACCATTGAAATAAGTAAAATGTAATTTTTTAATACCTCCGATTTCTTTCTCAGGCAGTTATTCACAATAGTGATGTAATTTTGTTTTCTGGGGTAATACTAAATTTTTGTTTTCTGGGGTAATACTAAATTTCTGGTATACTGGGCTGCACATAAACTTTCTACTAGCAAAATCATCTACAGAATACTTTTTTGTTCTCAGCTTCTGTTACACTCTTAGCTATATATTTTTGTTTCCTAAGCCATGTTAATCTTTTTGATACTAATTCTTGAAATTTTTATAGATGTTCCATTTCTCCCATATCTGTAGAGTACTCTTCAGTTAACCTTAGAAGGTTGAGTGAGTTTATTCATCTGAAGTGCTGGTGCAGTGCCTGACACAGGAGTAAGAAATGAATAAGTTTAGGCTATTGGTATTAAATCTGTTTCTGGGGCATGAAACAAAGTAGACATTTAATAAGTTCATTTTTTCCCTCCTGTTAAATCCAGCTCAGTACCACCTCTGGGAAACATTTCTTAACTTTTCCTTTTTTACTTTCTGACATTATAGTTTGATATCTATTTACTGCTAGTACAAAATAAATATTTTTATTACAGGAGTGTATTCGTCAGTGGGCCTTTATTTATTTATTTTTTAAGATTTTATTTATTTATTTGACAGACAGCGATCACAAGTAGGCAGAGAGGCAGGCAGAGAGAGAGGAGGAAGCAGATCTCTGCTGAGCAGAGAGCCCTAAGCAGGGCTTGATCCCAGGACCCTGGGATCATGACCTGACTGGAAGGCAGAGGCTTTAACCCACTGAGCCACCCAGGCGCCCCTTCAGTGGGCCTTTAAAGAACAGATTGACTGATTGATTGATTGATTTATAAAATAAAGTGGAGCCCAACATGGGACTTGAACTCACGACCCTGAGATCAATACCTGAGTTTAGATTAAGAGTCAGATGCTTAATTGCCTGAGCTGCCCAGAGGCCCCAAGAGCAGCTTCTTTAAAACAGTAAAAATGTGGCCACATGTAAATCTTGGAAAAAAACCTATAGAATACCTTTTTTTATAAATTGAGATGTTTCTCAATATTGCAAGTTGAAAAATGTTTAAAACCAATAGTGAAATACACCTCTTCTTGTGAAATTGAATAATAATTAGTAACTCATTTGAGTCACTAAGATTTTTTAAAAAATGAATTTTGAGATATCTAATGCATTGAAATATTTAAGTTTGTGGTTTTCCCAGAATTTGTGTTTGGAAAGCAATAATCATAAAATATATATTTTTAAGCTGGCTGTTATTGGCTCCAAGTAACAGGTAATTATTGATAAATTTGCATTAATTTTAAAGCATTTCCAATAATTCCAATATATTTTCTATGAAGCCTCTTAACCTAAATTTTGATTAATCTAATCTAATCTTAATCTAAAATTTTAGCAGTGAATTGCTTTTTTTTTTCCCCACATATCCAAGCTCGAGGGGAAGTTCAAAGCACATTGGTTGGCCAAAATACAGGTGATACGTACAAAAAAACAAAATAATTGAAAACAAAACCACTAATATGAGACTTAAGTCTTGTTTTGCTCTTGATAGATTTTCCAGTATTTATTGAAACTTCACTATATTACTTTCATTTTTGAAATTAGACAATAAAAGAATGATAGCTAAATTATTTTCTGTAGTCCATGATTTTAGGTGATGTCCGTCTTCAGACATTAACGTCAGTTAATTTCCTTGAAGACTCAAGGGAGAATCTTGGTCCTGGTATGCTTTTAATTTTGCAAAACATGCTTTAAAAACTATGGTTTTTCTTATTTATTGAGTAAAAGATAAATTCCTGTTTTTAGCATAAATTGGTCACATTTTGCATTTTTCTCTTCTTCCCTGACATATTCAGATAGGGCTAGTTTCTTTCTTGTACTCTCACAATTAGCATTTCTCACTCTGAACTCTGGGAGTTCATGTTTTTGTTCATGTTTTTTCATTTACCTTACTGTATTTAAAAAATTGGCTTGCTCTGTAGTATTTTGGCAAAAGAATGTATTTTATTGCTGAGTTAGACTAGGACTTAAAAAATAAAACTGATGAAACTAAGCAGATTTTTCCTTTGATAGTAATTACTCCAGTGAAAGTTTTGGGCAGTTGGGGTGTTGAAAGGATGGAACTTTTTTTTTTTTTTTTTTTTTTTTGCTGTTTTTTGTGCATATATTTTTAGATAAGCATTTTTAGTGCTTTGGAATCTTTAGGTACTCAGAGCTAAACCTTGAGCAAGTTACTTAATTTTTCTGATGCTCCTTTCCTCTCTGTTGAGAGATGCTTTAGGCAGTTTCAAAAGCATAGATGTTTTTACACACAACAGGTGCTCATAAATGTTCTTTTTACTCCCCACTCTTGGGTCTTTGTTTTCTTTTTCTTGATTGTTGCTTTATCTCTTATGAACAGATTGAGGATTATTTCTGTATTTGATTTTTGTAACATCAGGGTAAGTTTTTGGAAGAATATGTAGCATTAACCATGTAAAGTTAATCTGTGTTGTGTAATCAGTTTGATGAAAGGACTTGGGAGAAAGGGTTTTGGTGGTAGATTGGCAGAAAAATTTGTTTTAAAGTTATATTTTGAAATCACACAAAGTCTGGTGTTGAGGTTTCTGGTCACAGATGTTTATTTTGTGGCCTGAATGAAATATTATGTGGTTTTCTAAAACATCTCTGTTCTTTATTTTTGGTAATCATATTATATTTATGTTTTGTGAAAAAAAATGAATTTGGAGATGTTGACTGATAATACTAAGCTAGAATTGGTTAAATGGAAATTTTTACTATGATAATTTGGAACTCACTATAGATATTCATGTGGTTTGAGAAGTTTTATTTTAAAAAATGGAAGAATCTACCCTGGGGAATAGGTAGTATTAGTACTCTTACTTTTATGAATTTCAGAGATTCAGAGTTTCAGAGATTAAACTGCTTACCAGGAAGTCATATGGGCTGAGCTCCTTGACTCATGTTTCTTAATTATTATATTTAAGTATTCCCTTTAACATTAGTGCAATTTTATCTTCCACATTAAATAGTCGTAACTTTGTTGAATTTAAAGACAAGTAGAATATTCATAGAAAATAAAGTTGCAGTTGTGAGAACTGGAAACTTAAGTACATAAATATTTAAATTTCCTTTATATCTTCTGGATTTTTAAATTGCAGTGTTTTATGCATTATGAAAGCATGCTGAGTCAAGATAAAGTAAAATACACGGTTTTGGGGTTGTGGGTTTTTTTTCTCTTTAAGTTCTGTGGCTTAGAAATGATTTCCTTTTTGTCTAGTGATACAGCTCTTTTAGCCAGTTATGCAAAAAAGCCTTTTTTTTTTTTGATAGGGCTGTAAGGTTCAGTTATTTAGGTGCAATTTTGCCTTGTACTTGCCTTTTCTTTTCCTCTTTTTCTTTTTTGGTGTGGGGGAGGTAGAAGTATTTAAAAGTTTTGTTTGATTTAGGCCTTTTGGTAAGCCTTTCTGACACATTAATAGTCTAAAATTTGTTAGTAACTAGCTATAGTAGTATATGTTTTCTGTTCTCTTTTTTTTAAGATTTTATTTATTTATTTGACAGAGAGATCATAAGTAGGCAGAAAGGGCAGGCAGAGAGACGGGGGCAGCAGGCTCCCTGCTGAGCAGAGAGTCCTAAACCTAAGCGGCATTCCATCTCAGGACCCTGAGATCATGACCTGAGCCAAAGGCAGAGGTTCAACCCACTGAGTCACCCAGGTGCCCCTTCGTTGTTTTCTTAAATGTGGCACTTCAAAGGGTGATATTTTTGAGAGTAAAAGATTAATTTTGTGTAATATAATAGTTACAGGAGAATGAAGTAGAGTTTCAGATGTACCAGCTGCAGACAATGTTTTTGAAATAATAGGTTGTTATTTTATGATTTCTTTGTCCTGTGTCCTGAAAATGAAATGCTTTGAGTGAGGGTGGAGAAGAACATTAATTTTTATTAAACGAGACTATCTGGTTAGTTGGAATTTTTTTTTTTTAAGATTTTATTTATTTATTTGACAGAGATCACAAATAGGCAGAGAGGCAGGCAGAGAGAGAGGAGGAAGCAGGCTCCCTGCTGAGCAGAGAGCCCTATTTGGGGCTTGATCCCAGGACACTGGGATCATGACCTTAGCTGAAGGCAGAGGCTTTAACCCACTGAGCCACCCACGTGCCTCTGGTTAGTTGGAATTTTGCTGTACTGCTTTGGTATAGGAGGAAACCCTTTTTAACTGAATTATTATGTATGGCTTTTTATCAGATGTTATTACTTAGATGTTAGCTTTTAGTCAACTCATGGTTTTTTTTTTTTTTCCTTGTACTTTTTCTTTTTCGCCTGAGTGTTCCTTACACAGTGTTTCTGTTGGTATTAAGTAAATAAGTCAAGCAGGTTGACTTCGGAAAAAATGAAATAGGGGCCAGTACTTCTATATAATATCTATGAGCCATGTATGTTTTATTGACATTTTTGAATGCTCATGGTACTCCAAATATCTATGTTAACTGCACAAGCACATGCATGCACACAAGTAATGGGCCTGAAGACTTTTTAGGGTAAGTTGCAGTTATTATCAACCTATTTAACGGATGGAAAAACTGAGGCACAGAGGAATAAAATCACTTACTTGCTTATGGTTATGCAGTTAAAAAGTGATGGAGTTAGGATATGAACATGGGACAGCCTATCTTAGAACTCATGTTCTTAACTACTAGGCTAAACTCTTTCTATAAGTACAACATATATGGCATTTAGAGAACAAATGAAGGAAATGTGTGATTGGAAAAGGGAATTGTGGTCATTATTGTTTTATATACTATGATAAAGACTATTTTGCAATTATTACTCATATGAGACTTTTACTTGGGTAATTACAATTATTGAGGCTGTTATTGACAACAGCTGGCATTTTTAGAGCATTTTAGAACACATATGGTAGCCCTTCTGCTAAATACTGTACATGGTTTATCTGTCTGTTTTCTAATCCTCATAATGACCCTATGAGGTAAGTACTAATTTCCCCATTTAAACATGTAGAAACAGACTAGGAGATATTTTGTAATATATTCATGGATCATAAGTGGTGAAGATTGAAACCCAGTAAGTCTTATTCTAGAGTCTGTTTTGCCTCCCAGGATAGTATGGATAGTATAGACAGATATGGCTCATTGAGCAATGTGGAAAAAGGTAAATCAATTCCACGAAAAGATTATGCAACCATTTATTTTTCCATTGAGGTGAAATTTCATTCTTTATGTTTTCAGTGTAAGAAAGAAGAGTTCCTTGTATATATACATGCATCTATATATATGAGTACATATATGTTAGTTTTCAGGTATTTGATTAAATTCTTACACAATAAAATTTGTGATCATGGGAAATGCATATGGTAGTCTGTCATATTTTCATTATTCAGTAGTCACTAATAATGTTAGAATGGATAGCTAAATTTTTAAATATTAGAATATGGAAGATAAAACATAACATTAAGAAACTGGATGTAATAAAAAATAAAAAACTGAATGTAATTTGGAATCACTTTAGGATTTGCACCACCAGAGGCATATTAGAGAACTTGATTTTCATTGTATCATTGGTGTAAGGAAATGCTAATCTGTAGCTATTTCTATTTGGACAAATTCTTAGTATGTGGTTCTTAGTTTTTCATATTATATATAGTAGAATATTTTTGGGGAAGTGAATTAATTGGCAAATTAGTTTATGAGAAATAATATTTTAAACACATGATAGTCTACTCTGAGGAAAAGGCAGGTGTATTTTAGTATTTACCATGTTGAAATGGAATTTGCATAGTTGTCTTGTGTCAGTCTGGTGAAGGATTATGAAGTTCTAAATTTCTTAGGTTAATTTTATCTACTTATATTTGAACAATAAGAGAATTCTTACTGCATTCCTATTTCCATTTGGAAAATAAAAGGAATGTTTGCATTGATTTTTATACTTTGACTTGGAAGGGAGTTAGGTGATATTTGAAAGTAGTTTCAATTTGAGCTGAAGTGCAAAAGTCATTCAATAACAATTTATTTTTATTCTTGGCTACCGTTTCTTTTTAAGGTATGTAAAATTTCACTGACGGTTTTGCTCCTATTTTTATAGTTGCATGTAGTCTTCATTTTCCTTCTAGTATTATTTAATAAGTTTATTTAGAAAGAGCACCAAGAAACTGACATGGTTGTACACTTACACAGTAGTATTTAAATATATATGAATAGTATAAACTCTATAAATCTATTGTATACTAAACTCGCTACTTAGAATACCTTTAAATTGTAGCACCATATAGTTCTAATCTTGTTTTGTTATTCATAGTCTGCGGTGCATAAGTTCTCTACTGAAAATACTGAAACGTATATCATAGTTTGACAATCATTGTTTACACGTAATTTTCTCTCTTTTTATTACAATGCTTCCCCAGCAAGGACAAGTTTGGAAGGTTTGCAAAGCTTTTCACCTTCCCTCTGCCCGCTTGCCCGCTTTCAGATCAGTTTCATGTTTCATAACTTCTCTCTCTGCAATTCACAACATAGCCATAGTAAACAATGAAAAAAACATGAAAATTGCAGTATGTTTCCTTACACATAGTAGAGAGATAAAACTTTCTCAAAGGACACATTTAAAAAAAGTGCAATGAGAAGTTAAATAACAGTTTTATAATTTTAGCAATTCCCTAAGAAATAACATTTCACTAGCCAGTTTATTAAATGTCACATAACAAAACACTAAATAGTTTCGATTGTATTTGGTATTGCTAATAGTTCAGATAAAAAGTTCCTTCTAATAATAGTACTTGACATTTGTATAATGCTTTACAGTTTACTACAGAGAATGCTGTATGGCTGATGTGGTCAAAATGTAAACATTCCCATTTATTCTGTGCTTATGAGATATAGAACAGATGTAGATTCATTGTTTGAAGTGCTGCTGGTATGATGGAAAAATACTGTTGTAACTCAGATGTTCAGAGGAATAGGCAACACACTTTAGTAATATAAAGACAATTTTAGCAGCTTCCAGTTCTTTTGAACTAGGGCTCTTGTATTAAAATGTTTAAAGTGAATGAGGAAAACATTTTGGAAAAGACATTTAAACATAAGCTTATTATTTTATAACACTTAGAAAGAAACATTTCCAGTATTCTTCTGAATATTTAATTTTGTAATATTTTATTAGCTTCAAATGAATACAATCCTACCTCAAACCAAGACTTTTTTTTTCTTTTTCTTTTTTTTTAGGTTTGAGCTTTTTCCTTCACTGCTGTTCTGCGCTAACTGCTTTGAAACTTTCCATGCATTTTTTTTTTCAGTAGAAGAACATCTCTGTACTGTCTCCCATTGCATATTTCAGCTGTGACAATCCCTGCACTTTGCCTATTCATTTTATCACCTGCTCACCAAAAACAATAAAATATCTCTAACTTCTGATTACAGATTTGCTGTTACTTGGTTTTAGAACAAGGATGCATTTCACTTTTTTTTATTACTGTTGTCTTATAGGCATGTGGAGATCCCAAGGCAAAACCATCCTACCTTATTGATAAAAACCTGGAATCTGCTGTGAAATTCATAGTCAGAAAGTTCCCTGCTGTAGAAACTCGCAACAACAATGTAAGTCATAGAAATTTTTGTATTGCTTGATTTTAGCAATCTGTAGGGAAAGTAATGGTTAGTTCTTGTTTGTCTAATTCTTTATATTTTGGTATGCCAATTATGTAACTTGATTAAGGGCTTTTAGGAACAATATTCTTATCTCTAAACTGGAAAAAATTACTCTGAACTACATACCATTTTATTATAGAAAACATAAGATCTTAATTTCTTACACACTTCTTCTCTTTCAAGTTGGGACGGAAAGTAAGGTAATAGAAATGTATATATTCCAAATATTTGCATGACTAGTTGGGGAGTTTTTCCTTATAATCATAAACTTAATTTGGAATTAGTAAATGTCTTCATAGAATTTGTATTCTTTTTAGTAACTATCTGTGTTTATTCTAAAATATATTTATTTCTTTAGTATTTTTATAATTGAGAAAAACATTTCTGAAAAATAATATAACAAGGCGATGGTGTAGGATCTTTATTTTTCCATATTACTTTCTTCAGATGGAGTAGTTTTTCTTACTATATAAAATATAGTCATATCCGGAGTCTTCCTGATATGTTTATATAATCTTTTGGTAGTTCCTTATAATAATTTCTATAAATAATGAATTTTAGAAAATTAAAGCTAATTTTATCTCACCATGGTCTTTTCACATAAATTTTGTTGACTTGGAATCTTTCTGCATGTCTTCTTTTTAAAAATTTTTTTTCTTTTGTAGTTTCATGTTATAATCTTTGCTTTCTTTTTCCTTATGTACAAACTTAATCTAGAAATTCCTCTTATATATGGTCTCTGTACTTTTAAGAAACTGTTTAAAAAATTTTTTGTCATCTTTTAGTTTCCTCAAATCATGTATAGTTATTGAAGGTTCATATTTTCCTTGTTGATAATCACCTTTACTTAAAAATATTGTAATGTAGAATCAATCAGAATTAATAGTCTGGTAAAGTGCTTTTTAAAGAATTAAAAAAAAGGTCTGTTTCTTTTGGGTACGGGTTAATAGAGATCTTTTTGTGTTTCATAGACGATTGTGTTTCATAATTGTTATATTAAGGTATCAATTAGTTTTTGATTACAAAATGGGTGATTCAGAGTATACGCTTCTTAACACCATTATTTGTATGGAGAATTCTTTTTTAGTTATTGACATTAATTAGCTGACTCATCTGACATAATATACCCACTCTGAATAAGAGAGATCTTGTAATGAGAATCTGTCCTACTTTTAGAGTTATAAATACTTCTTTTTCTCCTGGCTCATAAAATCTGTGATATGGGCTCTTCAGAGAATCGTTTAAGTTTAATTTGTGTGTGTGAGTATGTGTGTGTGTGTTTGTGTGTGTAAAGTTCTATGTGAAAATAAGCATAGTTCTTCAATAGGAGGTCTTTTTTTAAGAAGGTTAGCAAGATCTGATTAAATACATGGTCACTGTTTTTGTAACAGTAATATTTTTTGTTGAAGAATACATTAAGAATCTTTGCTTTTCCTGATTTGTGGGGCAAACTTTATAATAATGCTGCTGTTTTTTGTTTTTTAATAATTTTACTTACCTTCTCAAATTCTGCAGCACCAAATTGACTTTTTAAAGCAAGTTTTTTAAAGATTTTATTTATTTAAAAAATTGACTTTTTAAAATAAGGTTTTTTAAAAGATTTTATTTATTTTTATTAATTTAACAGAGAGAGAGAGATCACAAGTAGGCAGAGAGGCGGGTGGGCAGGGGAGCAGGCTCCCTGCTGAGCAGAGAGCCCCATGCAGGGCTCTGGATCATGACCTGAGCCAAATGCAGAGGCTTAATCCAGTGAGCGACCCAGGTGCCCCTAAAACAACAGTTTTATTAAGGTATAATTCTTATACATATAGTTTACTCACTTAAGTTGTACAATTCAGTGGGTTTTTAGTACATCCACAGAGTTGTGTATCCTGTACCAGAATCAATTTTAGGATATTTTCATCACCCCAAAAAGAAACCCCAGACTTATTAGCATTCAGTCCTGCCAATCCCCCATCCCTAGATAAACACTAATCTTCTTTCTTTCTGTATGCCTATTTTGGAGCTTTTGAATAAGTAGGATCATATAACGTGGTCTTTTTTGACTGGTTTCTTTTCATTTAGCATAATGTTTTTAAGGTTTATGCAAGTTGTAGCATATATTAGTACTTCATTTCTTTTTATTGCCAAAATATAGTCCATTATGATACTATTCAGCCATCAAAAGAAATGAAATCTTGCCATTTGCGATGACGTGGATGCAACTAGAGGATATTATGCTTAGCGAAATAAGTCAATCAGAGAAAGACAACTATCATATGATCTCCCTGATATGAGGAAGTGGAGATGCAACGTGGGGGGTTTGGGGGGTAGGCAAAGAATAAATGAAATAAGACGGGATCGGGAGGGAGACAAACCATGAGACTCTTAATTGCACAAAATAAACTGAGGGTGGTGGGGGTGGGCGGGTAGGGGGGTAGGAAGAGGGTGGTGGGGTTATGGACATTGGGGAGGGTATGTGCTATGGTGAGTGCTGTGAAGAGTGTAAACCTGGTGATTCACAGACCTGTACCCCTGGGGCTAATAATACATTATATGTCTATAAAAAATATATAGAAAAATAGTCCATTGTGTGGATATATCATTTTATGTATCCATTCATCAATTGATAGATGTTTGAGTTGTTTCTGCCTTTTTTTTTTTTTTTTACTATTGTGAATAATGCTTCTGTGAACATGTATGTAAAAGTTGTTGTGTGAACTTATGTTTTAATTTCTCTTGGATATATATACTTAGAGGTAGAATTGCTGGGTCATGTGGAATTTTTTGTTACATCTGTGAAATCAATTATATAGTATTGTTGAATGTTATGCTGCTTATAGAATTTACTCTGGTTGTTCTGTTTGCAAAATCTGAGTTTTGTTATACAGCCTTTAAAACTATTCTGTGTAAAGCTGTTCTGTTGTTTTTTGCCTACTGAAGTACTATGTACTAGGTATTTATGAAATTTTACAATCTCAGTTTTGATCTGAGCCTGCTAAAATCCTGGTGAAAAGTTCCTGGCAAACTTGGGTTAGGAAATGAGAAATGAGTTCAGTTTTTTGTTTTTTTTTTTTTAAATTTCATAGAAGTAGTTAATGGAGGTTTAGGGACTAGCAACCGTCCTTAATAGCATCTGGGAATGATAGAAACTTGCAGATTTCTGGCTGTTAGGTATGCTGAAGAAATGGTATTGATATCACAGTTGGGTTTTTTCCTTCATGTTTGGGTCTTTGAGTCATTGTATAAGTATGTACCACAGAGCACACTTACTTTATCTCATGGATCAGGGAGAATTACTGGTTAGCACTATTTCTGTTTTGATTCAGGTAAGCACTACTTGCCCTCAGTTTCAGAAAAGGCAATCATAAAAATACTGTTTTGGTAAAAATTAAGCACAAATTTATTTAGACTTTTCCGTGATTTGATTTTTTAAAAAAAGGCTACCTGTGTGCTCACATAGATAGCTGGTGATCTGGTATTCTCAGAAAAGGAGGACACTATTACCTGATACAGCCAGATTGGTGCCTAAGGTATCTTTAACAGTGATGATGTTGGGCTCTGTTGAGTCAGTTTTACTGTCTTGCTCAGGCCCCTTTGTAATCTGGTAGAAACTTTTGTATTCTCCTGATTCTGGAGTCAGGGCATGTCAAGGAATGTTTGTTTTGTTTCTTTTTTGTTTTTGTTTTTTTTCCTGTTTGTTTTCTGAGTCGTGATTTTGAAGCCTCATAGGCTTCAAAGCGGGTTGATTAGGTAAAAGTCAACTGAATAAAAGTGATACCAGTTTTATAATTACAGCAGCATTTACTGAGTGTCTAATATGTGCCAGGCTATGTATTTTAATAGAGTTATTTTTCTTATTTAATTTTAGATTAAAGAAAGCATTTCTGAGCTGAGAGATTGTCTAATATATCTATAACATGGTCTCTTCTAGTATTTTGAAAGTGACTGCCAGATGGTTTATAATTTGTTTCCTGTAAGTTTCTTATGAGCATATAGAGGGAAATCTGTAATTTAGGAAAATAGATAAAGAATAGTAGAACTTCTTATATTTTTACAGGTAAAAATTGTTTTGTCCAAGAAATTCTAAGGGGAATTTTAAGGAAATGTTTAGGTGTATATATGTTAAAACATTTCTTTTGAAATATTTTTCCTAAAATGTTTTAATTTCCTCCCTTTGTTCCAATATTAAATTTCCATCTAAAAGCTACTTTGTGTTTTTTAAAACAGTAAAAATATCTAACACAAAGGTGTCATTATAAGATTTGTCTGCTTACTGTACATTTTAGTGTACAACTTTTTGATTCCCAAATTAATGGGAAAGTGATATAAATTACTGCCCTATATATGTTGAATGAATTAGGTCTTAATTCCCTAAGAATGATGGCATCGTTGGTGAGGAGAGTGCCACAAGAACCATACAGAGATTCTGGACTGAGATAAAGGCCATTATTTAAATAATTAGTTTTCAGACTTAGAGGAATATTTTGTGTTATAAGTATTACTTATCTCCTCAATTAAGGAACACAGTACTACAGGATACTGTAATAAATTAAATTTTTTAAGTAGCTTACAGCATCACTTAAGGAAAGACAAAATAAAGCAACTCTAATGTTGGTTGTGAGACATAGCTTTAGAATCTTTTTTTTTAAAGTTTTTTTTAGAAGATTTTGTTTAAATGAATCTTGGAACACTGAAAAAATAAAATAAAATTAAAAACAGAAAAAAAGACCAAAAAAGATTTTGTTTATTTATTTGAGAGAAAGTGAGAGAGCACAAGCAGGGGGAGCAGCAGCAGGAGAGGCAGAAGCAGGCTCCCTCTGAACAGGGAACCCTATACAGGACTAGATCCCAGGACCCTATGATCAAGACATGAGCACTAGGCAGGCACTTAATGACTGAGCCACCCAAGTTTTTTTTGTTTTGTTTTGTTTTTAAATTTTTTTTTCTCCAAGTTTTGTTTTTAAACACCATTTTATCCCTAGTGCATGGTACATAAGAGGCAATAAATAAATGTTTGATGAGAGAATAAAATTTCCTTTATTGTTTTAAGTTTATGTCAGAACCCAACTTAGCAATATTTTTTTAAAATTTCATTATATTCTTAGCTAAGAAATAACTCTTTTTTAGTAGAGTTACATATAAATATATACTCTAAATATATCTCATTAATACTACTACTGAGAATAAACTGGAATAATAATAATAGGAGTCCCAGCTTCTTAAAAACATAAATATGTTTGGGGAGTGGGGTGCTGGTATCAAGGATGGGAGTAGGGAAGCTCTGACACATGCCATCATGCACTGTGGTTTAGTTAGAAAGAAAGGGTAAGGAAACTTACTTATTTCTAGCTAATCTCTAAGAGGGCATTTGTTGTCTTGGCAAGGTTTCCTTTATGGTGTGGTAGTTAAGAGGATGGACTTTGGAGCTAGTAAACCAGAATTTGAGTTCTAGCTGAATGATTTGGGAAAGTCATTTCACATCTTTTTTTTTTTTTTTTTAAGATTTTATTTATTTATTTGAGATACAGTGAGTGAGCCAGCAAGAGCGCCAGCTGGGGGAGGGGCAGAGGAAAGAGGGAGAAGCAGATTCCCTGCTGAGCAGGGAGCCCAGCTGGGGCTGGATTCTGGAACCCTGGGATCATGACCTGAGTTGAAGACAGACGCTTAACTGACTGAGCCACCAGGCGTCCCAAGTCATTTCACTTCTTATTTTAGTAATATGTGCTGTTGAAGCGAACATAGTCATTTCACATCTTAAATCTTCTTTGTTCTTATCTCTAAAATGATGGTAATAACCGATTCTCAAGAATCAGTTTAATATCTCCTAAGTACTTCACAGATTGTGTGACGAATTGCTTTTGAAAAATGGAGGCTGTTACTTATATTACCTTGCTGACTTTTTGGTTTACTTCACTGGTTTTTCTTTTAGCTGCCCTTTATAATGTGGGTGTTTCTAAATGGCTTCCTGCCCTCTTCCCTCCTATACTCCCCTGTCTGCAGTATATATGTATGAAAACATTTACTTCATGGCTTCAACTAAGTCATATACTGTCTTCTGTTTTCTGGGTTCTAAATCTGAATTCCGTCTACCTTTTGGACAGCTGCACAAGTTAAATAGCAAACTTTGCATCTAGTATTGAACACATGGTTATCTTCCATTTTGTTTCTCTTCTATGTTTTTTGTCTTGAGTCATTATCTTCCACTTGGTTACCTAAACTAGAATTTTCAGAAACCCCTTTGACTTTTAGAAAATGTCAAGTTAGTCACTTAGGGCTCATCAGTTTTAATACTTGTCAGTTTTCATAATGTTTTGAATTTATCCCCACCCCCCCCTCAGGTCTGCATCTCCTACTGGGAGAAATGCTATGATAATCCAAATACTACTTTTCATGACTTTCCAATCTCTCCTCATGTTGCCACCCCCCATCTCCCACACTGGGGGACGCCAAACAAAACAAAACTAATCT
>RCUC01148385.1:0-27152 GCA_003697995.1 Taxidea taxus jeffersonii | reverse complement strand
AGCCAAATGCTGACACTTAACTGACTGAGACACTCAGTTGCTCCTCCAAAGGCTCAATTTTTAAGAAAAGATCATGAGGCATAAAAAGAAACAGGAAAACATGACCCATTCAAAAGATCAAAATAAATCTCCAAAAACTGTTCCTGAAGAGAACAGCTGTCTGGCTTATTAGACAAAGACTTTAAAACAACTATCCTATGTATACTTAAAAAGCTAAAAAGAAAAAAGTAGCATGGGCAAAGAACTAAACGAAATGAACTAAATGAGAATAACATCACAAAATAGAAATTATCTAAAAAACGAATTAAATCTTGGAGGTGAGAAATATAATAATTAAGTTGAAAAATTCATTAAAGAGGTCCAAGAGACTCAAATAGGCAGGAAAAAATCAGAAAACTTAAAGAAATGTGAGATTATTAAATCAAATAAGCAAAAAGATAAAAGAATGAAGAAAAGTGAACAAAACTAAGGGACTTATGTAATATCACCAAAAGACCAATATATGAATTACAGGAGATCCAGAAGAAGAAGAGAGAGAGAGAAAGAGGACAGAGAGCTTTTTTGAAGAAATAGTGGCCAAAAATTTTCCATATTTGACGAATAGCATGGAGATGTACAAATACAATAAGCTCAACTAACTTCAAGTAGGAAAAATCCAAAGAGGCCCACACTGAGACACATTAAAATCAAACTGTCAGAAGACAAAGACAAAGGGAGACTCTTCAAAGCAGCAAGGGAAAAGCAACTTGTCATGTACAAGAGATCATCAATAAAATTTTCAGCAGATTTCTCAACAGACCAGAGAACAATGAAATAATGTATTTAAAGAACTGAAATAAAAACAATAAACTGCCAACAAAGAATTCTTCATTGGAAAAATTGTCCTTCAAAATGAAGGAGAAATTAAAACATCCCCAAATAAACAAAACATAGAGAGTTTATTACCACTAGAATGACCCCTCAAGAAATGATTCAGGGAGTCGTTCAACTTGACATGAAACGATGCTTGACAGTGATTCAAAACCATATGAAAATATAGTTCTCCAGGTTTAAAAAAAATATATAGACAAATATAAAAATCCATATTATAATGTCGGTCTAAACTCCACTTTTTACTCTTTTACAGGATTTAAAAGACAATAGCATAAAGTTATTTATGTCTATGTTAATGGATATAAAATATATAAAGATGAAACCCGTGACCTCAGTAAAACAACACAAAGTTAGGTGGAGTGAAGCTATGTCGGCATAGAGTTTTTGTATGCAGCTGAAGTTAAGTTGTTTGTTTAAAACAGACTTAAAAATTTGAGAAAAAATATATAAAACATATATATAATATATAGATAAATTAAAAAATATATATACTTATATATATAATCTTTATAGTAACAACAGAGAAAATATTGATAGAATTTGCACAAAAGGAAATGAGAAGAGAATCATAATGTATAACTAAAAGAAGTCAACGAAGCACATAGAAAGCCAGCAAGGGAGAAAGTAAGGGACAAATGAAGCGATAAGGCATTGCAAGAAACAAATAACAAAATGGCAATAGCAATTCCTTCCCTATCAATCTTTACTTTAGATATAAATGGATCAAATTCTCCAATCAAAAGATACAGATTGGTAGCATAAAAAAGAGGATCCAACAACTGGCTGTCTGCAGGAGATTCACTTGAGGTCTAAAGAGATGCATCAGTTGAAAGTGAAAGTATGAAAAAAGAAATTCCATGCAAATAGTAACCAAAAGGGAACAAGAGCAGCCATACTAATTTGAGACAAAATAGACTTTACATCAAAAACTTTTACAAGACTCAAAGAAAGAGGTTATGTGATGATGAAAGAATCAATTCACAAGAAGACATAACAATTATAAAGATCAAACACCAGAGTTTCTAAATATGTGGATGGAGTGAACAGTTAGAGAATTGAAGGGAGAAATAGACAGCTCTACAATAGTGGCAGGGGATGTCAATACCCTATTTTCAATAATGGATGATATGACTAGACAGAAGATCAATAAGGAAATGATGACTTGAACAACACTATAGACAACTGGACCTAACATGTATATACAGATTTCTTTATGCAACAGCAGCAAAAAATATACATTCTTCACAAGTGCACAGGGCAAGGATACAGAGAAACTGAAAGCCATATACACTGGTTGGTGGGAAATAAATTGGTGTTGCTGTTATGGAAAGCATTATGGTGCTGTCTCAAGAAAATTTAAAAAATAGAATTACCATATTATCAAACAATTATGTCTTAGGGTATACACCAAGAAGAATGGAAAGGAAAATCTCAAAAATATAATTTGTACCTCCAAGTTTGTTTGTAGCAATATTATCCATGATAGTCAGAAAGATGGAAACAACCCAGGTGTCCAACAGTGGATGAGTGGATAAACAATTTATGGTAGACACATACAATGGAATATTACTCAGCTTTAAGTATAAAGGGAACTTGGACACATATTTCTGCGTGGATGAGCCTTGAAGACATTATGCTAAGTGAAATTTGTCAGTCATAAGAAGACAGAGATTGTATGATTTTCCTGACATGAGGTATATGGAATAGTCAGATGCATAGACGGAAAATAACATGGTGGTGACCAGGGTCTAGGGTGGGAAGGGAATGGGGAATTGATATTTAAGGGATGTAGAGTTTCAATTTAGGAAGATGAAAAATGTTCTCGAGATGGATGGTGGTGATGGTTATACAAGCTTGTGAATATACTTAATGCCACAGATCTGTATACTTAAAAATGCTTAAAATGATAAATTTCAAGTTATATAGTCTACCACAATAAATAAAGCAAAACAGCACCATAGATCTACACAGCAAAAAAGGGCAATTTTACTGTATAATCATTAAAAATAAAAAAGCAAGGGCACCTGGGTGGCTCATTGGATTAAAACTCTGCCTTCAGCTCAGGTCATGATCTCGGGGTCCTGGGATTGAGCCGCACATTGGGAATCTGTGCTCAGCAGGGAGCCTGCTTCCTCCTCTCTCTCGGCCTGCCTCTCTGCCTACTTGTGATCTCTGTTTGTCAAATAAATAAAATATTTAAAAAAATTAAATTAAATTAAAAAATCATTCTTATATACATACTCAAAAATTAAAAAGAAAATATAAACCATCATTAGTGGTTGTATCTTTTGAATAGAAAAATGCACTTGGAGAGGGCTTGCATATTGTCAGTTTTAATATTGTTTTTTTTAATTTTTAAAATCATGAACATATTTTATTTCAGAATAAAAAAAAAGTCCTTATGGAAATGTCCCCTTCTTCACTTAAAAAATATGGTCTATGTCTTAGCAACACGTCTTATTCTTATATGTGTTGGGCTCAAAGAGAGTTCAATTTGAACTTTACTATTTACAATTTGAACCGCACTATGTACATCCTTACAAATGATTCTTTTCCTCTCACTTAGAAAAAATATTTCTTCTCTTTCTTTTGAGGTTAGATTAGACATTATGTTTGCCTTGGAAGATGTAGGAGGTATATGGAATTGGTGTGTGTGTGTATGTGTGTGTGTGTGTGTGTGTATGTGTGTGTGTGTGTGTGTGTGTGTGTGTGTGTGTGTGGTCATGCCCATTTATATGCCTCAATGAAAGCCAGCAGTGAGTGACTAGGAACTGGAATATTGAAGGAGTATAGGCATACCCCTTTAACATTCTGCCACTGACTTTAGAACACCTCGAAGAGAACAGGACATAGATTGCAACTCTAGTGACTTTGGCGGAACTTAAAATAAATCCCAAGCATTCCTAACTTTTCTCCATGCTGTTGAATTCTAACAACTGTGTGTTCTGTCACAACCCTCAAGGTAGTCTTCCTGACTAAAAACCTCAGACTTGAGTAGAAATATAGGTGGGGAAAATGTAGTAGACTTTGGAGTGACACTAGCTGCTGGATGGGATTTCAGGAAAGCCAAATTGAGATTTGTTTTGCAGTATACATAATGGAAGCTCCCAGGACAGTTTGTTCAGGTGTGCACGTAATACACCTTAAGAATAGTGTACTAGTTTGAATTTAGGTGTATAGGGTATATTGGAGAGCTAAGTAAGAAGCATTTGCTCTTTAGCAATATCATTTGAAAATACTGGTAATTTTTTGTGCATGGGTGGATCAGCTGTTGACAGGTTGGCCAGGTTAATAAGAAACAAAGTTGTATCCATTAAAAATAAGTGGGGGGGTGCTCATGATCATTTGGGATAAAAGGACATGCCTTTTCTTGCTAGGCTTTTTCTATTAACACCTGTTAGACTGCAGAATCCCTGTTCGCTACAGCCCCAACAAAGGGGGCAAACCTAGTTGCTTGGGGGAAATACAGACTATCTGGAGAAACCTGCAACCATGGCCTCCACCACCCATGGGCCATATACTCTGGCCATAGTGGTGAAAGCTGTAATTCCTTCTTCTTCTCTAAGTTTGCATTCCTGTCTCCTTTACCTCCCTACTGGGTCTGAAAGTAGCTATGATGTGTCATGAAAGCTTTCTTTTGCTATACTCATACTATGTGAGGCTTTTTCTATGTAATTAGGAGCTGGGGCTACTTTTCTCAATTCTACCTTTGGAATAAGAAAATTAACCTTTCACCAGTATAAAGCTGAGAAGTAAAATTTTACCACAGTATCAGAGAGGCCAAGATGGCGGTGATCAGAACGGAGATACGGTATATATCTCTGTTCTCTTTTGTTTTTTTCACTTTTGAGGACTTCCTTTACCCCGATTGCTAACCACTGCACTCCACATCCATTTTCATACCAGAGTGGATGCATACCCCAGCCTGGACAATCACACAAACCTAATACTTTTAATATAGTGTCATGATTACATGCAGTCATTTTTTTTAAAACAAACATAAAAAGCACTTCAAATGTGCCAGGTACTCTTGTAAGCATTATTATGAAATAATATGAAATTGAAATAATTTGATATAATATGAAATATTTTGATATTAAATATTTTTGATATTTTGATATTTCATATCAAATATGAAATAATTTGATATTAAAAACAACAAAGAATGAAATCTGACCCAGGCAGTACAGGATACTCTGCTGAATGGCCTGCTCACTGACTGTGGGCCTTGGAGGGGCAAGAAAGGAAATAAGTCTCGCCCAGCACAGTGATACCTGGGGCTATGGAGATGGACCCACCCTTCTTTGGAAACTGTTCTGGAAAGACACAACCACAGCAAGAAGGATGTAAGCAAGAAAGATTACAACCTCTGTCCCCTCTTTCTTGCCAGTCTTCTTTGGCTAAGTATCCATAGGAGTCAGCTTCCCCGAACATAAAACTAGGCAGAAAATGGATCTAGGATAAATGGAAAATGGAAAATTATCATCACACACCTCAGATCATTTTAGGAACTAAGCAGAGAAAAAATTAGCAAAACAATAAAGTGAATATTAATGTTTTTATTCTCTCTCTGACTTCACCAACCCACTTTCTCTGTGGGTTTTGAACTACTCAGATTAAAAAGTGTCTATAAATATGAGGGTTCTAGCTGCAAGGATTCAACAGAGCATCCTAACACCAAGGCTGTCAGCTGACTGGGCAAAGCTTTTACATTTGCTACTTTTCTTTGCCAGATAATTCTAGGGTTAATCTCCCACCCTAGCTCTCCCCAATCCAGCTTGTGACATTGACACTTAAGAAACACAGTGTTGCTTATATTATGGTGGAGAGCTCATACTAGCAAGTTGCACATTAGTGAGACCAGTTATTGCTTTCTTCTATCAGGATCTATTGGGTAGCCACTGGAGAGATATCCACTACTAAGGAAGAAACGAGGGAAGGAAGGAAGGAAGGAAGGAAAAGGGAAAGGGAAGGAAGGAAGAGAGGGAGGAAAGAAAGAAGGGAAGGCTGGAAGGAAGGAAGGAAGGAAAGAAAGCAGGCAGGCAGGCAGGCAGGAAGAAAGGAAAAGGGAAAGGGGAAGAGAAAGGGTACTTAACTATCTGATGAAATGTTTTAAATGCATAAGGTTCACCTTAAGGTTGGCCCCTGTTCAGATTTTATCCACTAATAACATACAGGGCTGCCTCTGTCCTTGCCAGGGTTGATAGGAAAAATAGTACTACTTACAGGTCTTTGTTTTGCCTGAGGGAGGATATTCCAAATGCAGGTTGTTGTTCCTGCACACATGCATGTACGTATGTATGCACACCTAGTTCACATGCATACAGTGGTACTTCCTGAGAAAGTATTTTTAATTAAATGACACAGAAGAGGATTTTTGCTTTATAGAGTATTTTCTTCTGATAGAATAAATTTTAAGGAAGAAGGTGATGCCTGTGTCAATGTTTGCCTAAACCCGTGATTTACCCTGACATTCTGAGCTGTGCTAGCATCTTCACTCATTTCAAGTTATTTGATATGATGTTAGAAATGGAGTTTGAATGGAAATACTGAAATTGTGATTTTTTTGCTTTGAGCTGTTGGTTAACATTTATGTTCTTAACAAACTGCTCTAATTATTCCCGTTCACTCTTTTGGGGGGATACTTTAGGAAAGATGTTATCTAAAAAAGCCCCTAACTGATCAGGATTCTACCAAAGGTCAGTCTTAGATGCAGCTTATGAAAAATTAGGCATCATTTTGCTAAGGAAGGATTCTAGGAACAATTCCCTAAACAATGAGGATGGAGTTACCTGAGCTGTGTTGTATAGCTTTCTCTCTTGTAAAGTACACTGAACAGCCAATTGCTATGGAGAAGAGTTATTTAAATGTTATTTCAGATGATGAGTCTTTAACGTATGAAAGCACGTAAAGGATGGGGAATACTTATATGACGGAGAGAGATGATCAGTGAATTATTTCCCGAAGAGTTTTGCTAAGCAATTACATTTAACGCAAGAAAGGAATGACTTTAGCACTTAGCAAGTGAGAGGTTGATTTGCGAATTTTTCTTCATCTCCCAAGATTCAACTGTTTCAAGTTGATGAAAAATTGTTCAATCAAGTCATTCTATGCTGAATATTTATCTAAACCAATCTATTGGCTCTAATGGTGTCCAGGGCTCCAGTTAAGGAAAGAGTTGCCCCTCCCCCCACCACTGGAAATGGAATTGATCATCTCAGAAATGTTATATGAGATACTTAAGCAATTGTCACCCTTGGAATATCTGTTTTGGATTAAATATTTTATTTTATAATTTATAATTATAATTCATTTATAATTCTACTCTGAAAGATTAGTCTTAAGCTGAATTGTCTTTTTTTTTTTTTTAAACCAAGGATTGCTCACTGAATTAGAACAGGCTACAAAAAGTTGAGTCTGCAGCTAAAATTTCTGTTGAGTCAAGGCTTAATACTACTTGTTCACTAATTAACTAAACCCTGTAAATATACTAAAAGACCATGATGGCTTAGAAATATTTCTACACATATGGCTAGTTTATTTTTAGATGTTTGTTGTATTTTTTCCTTATAACTTGCCATAGAAGTGACATTGAATTCTTGGCTTTGACACTAACTGCATGACCTTGGGCAAAACACTTTGCCTTTTTAGGTATCAGGTTTTAAAATCTGTACAGTGAAGATAGTAAACAATTTACAGTGCTTATGTGAGGATTGAGAGAGCTAAAATATATTTATTCTTTTTTAAAAGCTTTTGGTAAAATGTCATAGAAGAATATGTTTATGGTGCAAAAGAAAATGATCACACTGAGAAGGAAATAGACTGAGGGCAAAATTTTATTTCTTCAGCCAGTCTTCTTTCTATTTAATTATTAATTTCCACCATCTGAAAGGTCACAAAAGGCATAACCGCAACAAAAATATCATTAAAACCATGATATAAGGACAGGAGCCAAGTGGAGAAATGATGAAAATTCAACTTAAATCAAAGAAAGTCAGAGTTATGGGTACTGGAAGATGATGTCCACAGCCCAGTGACAGACCTTATTATAGCACAAAATAAGACTGCAGGAAGAGAAATAGGCTCTAGGTGGAAATTACATGCTCAGCATAACTTGAAGAAAGATGATGCTTAACCTTCAAATTTACTCTAACTAAAAAGAAAGAAAGGAAGGAAGGAAGACAGAAAGAGAAAGAAATCAACAAATCCTAGCTGAGTCTCTCTCACCCTCCCACTACAACCGCTCCCAGTGTAAGATCCCAAAGAGAAGGCTCCATGGATTTTTCAGGGTATACCAAAAAAGGGGGAGAAATACAGAAGATGAAATTTAGTGAAGAAGACCAAGTTTGTTCTTAAACTACTCCAGAAAAAGCAAGTCTGTCTTAAATCTAAAAAAGTATCCAAGTGGATCTCAGCATGGAACAAAGGGAAGGATTTTCAATGCATGGGTAATTTAAAGTGGCAGGCCCAATTTAACAGAGCAGGTGTAATTTACAAGGACAGGTGTGAAGGAAAGGGGCCGTCTTTGAAACAAACAGATCATAGGAGAAAAAAGACAAAAGGAAAAGAGAAGCACTCTTTGGCAAGTAAAGAGAAAAGGTATGGGAGTGCATGAGGGATGGTTAATTCAGGGTTCCTGAGAGTCAAAAGAGAATTTTAAATGAGAAGATTACAACTCCCCTCCTTCTCCAAAACAGACTTGCAAAAAAACAAAAAGACTGGCCAACATATCTGGACATTGCTATGTTGATAGATGAAAATTCTATTAAACTAGGAATCATATAAAACACCTCGATATCAGAAAATTAAACAAATGGAAAGCCAAACCCATACACAGCTATGATTATAAAAAATCAAGAAACAAAATCTCATACATATTAAATGATGAGTAGTTCCCCTAAAAACAAGCTATCCATGAAAGAAAAGACACATATAAGTTAATTTTTCCAGCAGAATTAGATAGACCCAAACGAGCAATAAATACATGAAAAGCCAACTAGAGTTAGGAATCTTAAAAGTAAAAATAAAGTAAAAAAAAAAAAAGTCTCTGAAACTGGAAGAAATGAAAAAAAAGTTGATTAATGCAGGGGGAAAAAATGGAAAAAAAGACACATTTTTCTCCCAAATGAATAAAACACTGCAAGATGCCTGAAGAATAGACACAAATGGTAAGTTAATAAAGGTCATTAGAGAAAGGCAGGAAAACAGGTAAAAGAATAGAAAATGAAGAGCCAGAGAGAAAACAGGAAATGTGAGAGTAGCACCAAAGGAATAACATTTATTAAATCAGAGTCTCTGAAGAAGAAAAATGAAACAATGGAATGGAGCTAATATTTAATCCAAGAAAACTTTCCAGAAGCAGAGAAAAGACTTGAGAATTATTACAAGAATTCAATTGATATAGTAAAAAAACCCCTACATTTTCCAAATTAATCCAAGAAAAAATCATTTTTATAGCTTTGACATTTGAAAGACCAATTGATTGTACATAAAATCACTCATTAGTTTTTGAGGTTGTTTTTGTTTTTTAACTGAGGATTTTGTGTGTTTGTGTGTGTGTTTTAATGTTGTTCTGTGGTTGTCTTACTTTGTGTGTTCATACGGAAAAGTCTAATGACTGTCCTATTTTCTTGCCTGTGTTGGTTATTTAATCTTTTTTTGCCTGGAATCCTTGAAGATGTTTTATTTGCCTTTAAAATTTAATAATTCTAGAACGATGTTCTTGGAATTGATTATTTTGTGATTTGATAATCCAATTAATCTCTAGTGAAAGGATAGATATTAACTGAATATATGCATCTAAAAATAATGGCACATTTAAAAAAATAAGTATACTACATTTCAGAATCCATGGAATACATTTAAAGCAGCAATTAGAGGAAAATTTATGATGCTAATTAACAGCTCTATTAGCAAAATGAGGGAGTGAAAACAAATGAATTAAATTCTCAGCTCAAAAGCTAGAAGAAAAACAAAAATTTAAAAAAAAAAGACAGAAAACAAAAATATAGCACAAATGGATGATGTAAAGAACAGAAAACTGATAGATATAATTGACAAATTTAAATTTTGAATTAAAAAAAAATTAATAAAATAGAAAAACCAATAGCTAAATTCATCACCAGAAAAGGGACCTTCAAAATAAGAAATAACAAAGGGAAAAGAACCACAGGAACAGAATAAAATTTAAAAGTCCTAAGAGAGGGGCGCCTGGGTGGCTCAGTGGGTTAAGCCGCTGCCTTTGGCTCGGGTCATGATCTCGGGGTCCTGGGATCGAGTCCCACATAGGGCTCCCTGCTCATCAGGGAGCCTGCTTCCCTCTCTCTCTCTGCCTGTCTCTCTGCCTACTTGTGATCTCTCTGTCAAATGAATAAATAAAATCTTTAAAAAAAAAAAAAAAAAAAAAGTCCTAAGAGAGTACCTTGCAGATTTCTATGTAAAGTTCTATGAAAATCTAGGTAACAATCATTTTTTAAGGAAATACATTTGGCTGAACTTGGCCACATTCTGAACAGAAAGCTCAAAAGACCAATTTCCATTGAAGGAATAGAAAATGCTATTAAGGAAATGTGCTGCCAAAAGCACCGAGCCCAGAGAGCATCATAGGGATCCAAGGATAACTTCGAAGACCAGAGATAGTTCTCTAAGTTACTTCAGAGCACAGAAAAAGAAGGAAAACTTTCTAATTTCTTTTATAAAGCAACAGAAAACCAGGATCAATATTTCCTCTGTGTACTAAAGCAAAAATATTAAATAAAATACTGACACACACAACACAGTGCACATGAAGAAAATAATACACCATGACCAAATGAGATCTGCTCTAGAGAACTGGTCGGTTCCCCTCCCTGCTCCCTCACCTCCTCAAATCATCTCTCCGCTTTGGGCTGGGGCTCCCAGCTTCCTACAGTTGCTTAATATAGTTTTCAGGCACTTTGGTGAAGAGTCCTTGACCTTACAGGTCACATGACTTTGTAAGGTCACCAAAGGGAAAAAATGGATGTTTAGAGCACCTTGAGTGAGAGCAAGGCTCAGGTGGACTCAACTTGACATTTAAATTGCAATCCCAAATCACATTTGGAATGGTTCACTCTGCAAAGCTGTGAAATCTTGAGTGTTCTGAAATGATTGGTTAACGTGGTAATTTTGCTGTGGATATGCAGACTTAAGAATCTGATGTGGAGATTAAAAATGCCACAGACAACATGCTGGAAACATTCCTAGAGTAGGCATTTGTCTCATGCTCCCCTGTGGAGACCTTCAACCCTCACCTAGCTATGATTTCTCAGAAACACTTTTGATGCTGTATGTATCTTAGATCATTTAAATGTAAAATGACTTGTGACTGATGAACAGTGAGTTCTTCTCTTATGTCGTTTTCCCCTTAAGCTTGTTTAGTTCAGTGAGCTCAATTATTGAGCACCAACTTTGTGCAATCCATTGAACTAGACACTAAGCCACTTCCATTTTCCCCTTGATTAAGTCATTTACAAAGTTCTATTTCCTTTCTTTGCCTTTTTGTTTAAACTTCAAAATGGTATTACATTTTTATGTAAATAACAATTATGATGATGACTATATAATATATAATCATAATATATAATAATCAAATGTTTATATTATATAATCATAATTATTTTTCAAACAAAACAATCTCTATTTAATTTCATAATTCTTCTTTAGGTTTTCTCTTCCTCCACTGGGAGTATAACATTTGATTAAAAGGCCCAGATTCTGTGATGATGGGATGATTTTTGCTCCTCTTTATTTATAGCAGGTCTGAAGTGAGAAATTTCTTTGAGAATTTCTTGCCAGGAAAATCTTTGTTTCCCTAAGGATTCCAGTGTGCTTTTTTTTTTTTTCCTCATTCTGATGGTGAGAGCTATGTAAATTACTGTGTCACACATTTTTTTCCTCACTCCTGAGAAAAATCAGACTCTTATTTGGTATTTATTTACAACAGAAATATTAATCCACATGGTGGGAATGTGTCTTAGCTTTCTGTTTTTCGTCTTGTTTTATTTGTATTATTCTACTGGGCATGGGTTTTCATGTAAGCTGCCTTATGTGAAAAAGTTAATCAATTATATTCAAATTATATTAAAAGTTAATCAATTATATTCCAAATTAAGATATTTAACATTTGAATATCACTTAGAATTTGCAAGGGGTAAGAATACACTTTTTAGTCCTACTCATCTATTCTTCTTTAATGTCTTGTGCACTTTTATAGACTTCAACGCCTGTGTTTTATACTTAATGCGATCTGGAGAAGCAATATCTTCCTCAGTCAGAATCTTGGACTTAGGAGTAGAGGAAGACAATGAGGTGACATTCTAGAGCGTATGCGAGGCTGTGACCACAGAAGACATGGCACCGATGGAATAATTTCCACTTTTTCTTTAAAACTCCAATGGGGTGTCGGCAAAAACAGATGTGCAGACCCCAGGGTCTTTTGAGACCCCAGGATCCTTCTTTATTATTGAAGTAGAGTTTTTCATTTATTATTTGTTGCAGTGTGGTCAGAGTACAACGGCATCTCTGGGGCTCCTGAAGCAGGGAGCTGTGATGTTGGTGGGTGTGGCTGTGTTGCCTAGAGAGGGAAGAAACAGAGTTAGCATCGCCATGTGTTCTGGTTAATTTCCCAGATGCGGATGGATGGAGAGAACCAGGGTGCCAGCACATGGATTCTTTCCCTCATGTAAAGGAGCTTGGAGAATGAGGCAGGTTCTCTTGCTTTGAAATATTAAAGAGAATATCCAGAAATCTTGGTAGCCTTTCCTGGGTCTGGAAGGTATAAAAATTAGGGGGGAAATGTGAATAGTATTTACTGCTATCACTAAAATCTTTGTCTCATCCTATACTTTTTTTTACGATTTTATTTATTTATTAAAGAAAGAGAGAGAATGAAGAGGAGGAGGGCAAAAGGAGAGGGAGAAACAGACTGCCTGCTGAGCAGGAAACCCAATTCAGGGCTTGATCCTAGGACTTTGTCTCAGCCTATTCTTGAGCAGTACATACCTGCCCTACTGAATGGGAAAAGGTAGAGATAGAAGAAATCATGGAAGAAAGGTATCTCTTGTTAATATTTAAAAACGCATCATGAAGCTATTTAGGCAGAGGTATCACTAGACATTTTTCTGAAGGCCGATGTATTATAAAACCAGACCTAAAAGATATTAGTGATGACAGTCAAGATTGTTTTGGGGGCATCTGGGTGGCTCAGTTGTTAAGTGTTTACCTTAAGCTCAGGTCATGATCCCAGGGTCCTGGGATTGAGCCCCATCTTATGTCCCTGCTCAGCCCAGAGCCTTCTCCCTCTCCCCCTGCTCATTCTCTCTCTCATGCTATGACTCTCTCTCAAGTGAATAAATAGAATATTTTTTTAAAAAGTCTTTCACATGTTTGTTTATGTGCTAAATTACTTATTGAGCACCTACTATATCCCTGGCACTGTACTAGATGGTAGAATACATAAATACAAAATACAGTGTTTTCACTTTTAGGAAGATTTCTCTTATGGCAGAATCAGCTACTCTACAAAGTAATTGTATCTCTATGTGAAAACTACTAAAAGGAAGCATTTTTTTTCAAATGTAATGAGTGTTTTTTAATCTAATACTATTAAAATCATTGTCAAATGACATCTTAATTCTAAATTTTGAACCCGTTAAAATCAAATGAGAACATTTTTATTTGATGTCATTGTAGTGTTCACATATCAGAAATATTAAGGATATCATAGTTCCTATTAGCCATCATTCAAAACTTACAAGTTCAATGATATGTCTATGAAACAAATACCATTCTATTAGCAGAATATCATTTTCCCCATAAAAATTCATACACAGACTCACTTACACAAACATAGGCATCGTTATGTTGTTCTAAATGGAAAATGTCCCAGCCTAATCCTTTGATCCTAATCTGTTTACCTGGGAATTCTAACCTACTAGGGTGAGCTATCGGGGAGTTATCCTCCTTAGTGTCCTCCATGGCCTTCCCGAGACTAGGGTGAGCTATCGGGGAGTTATCCTCCTTAGTGTCCTCCATGGCCTTCCAGAGAAGAGTGCTTGGTGACAGAGTATAACAGGCAGCTGGGCCCTGGCACCAAGACTTCAAACCAGGAAGCAACTTCCAATACCAGAAGGCCCGGCAGAGACCTGGGCTTGCTGGTGTACCCACTGTGAAGATGCCTGGACTCCACTGCAGTATCCTGTGTGATGGCCGACGGGCATTGTGGAGTGGATCCTCGAGAAGCTCTTCAGGGGTCTTCCTACTTGGCTTCTGGTCTAGGTTTGCCTGAAGTGCTGATGAAGCACAGGGCCCAAAGACTGCCAGGAACACAAAATCTTAATTTTATTAATTTGTTGCAGTTCAGGAAAATGTACTGGAGGAAACTATGAAGATTCCCTGAAAAATAGAATTGGGTGGTACCTGAGTGGCTCAGTCAGTTAAGTATCTGCCTTGATCCCAGGAATCCTGGGATCAAGTCCATATTGGGCTCTTCTCCCTCTGGCCCTCACTCAAATCTTGTGTTCTCTCTTTCTCTCTCAAATAAATAAATAAATAAATAAATGTCTAATCAGGAAAGATTGATGTTAGGACTTGGGCTTGTATAGGGGATTTGAGGAAAATTTAAGAAAGCAGGGATCTGTTCTGAATTAGGTATTGTCAGGAAGCAGGGGCAATTTGATCAGGCTTATGATTTTTATCTAGGAGGAGTAAAGTGAGGTGTTGCTATTGCTAAAGGAGCAGCAGGGAGCGGAAAGTTTGGTCATTGTTGTGGTGGTATAGTGGCCTTTTTATGTCTGTGTTGACACTTGATTACAGAGTGGTCTTGAATGTGTGTCATTACATGTAGGTCAAGAAAGGATGCATCTAATGGCTCTCTTCTGTAAGTGTGTCCAGTGGGGAACACCAGTCTGGCTCAATGAAAACTCAATGGGCAACTCAGAGAGAGGGAACCCAAGTTTAAAGCATTGTTATATTAAAGGGAATGAGCAAGGCCAAAGTTTGTCAGTCTTGCGTTCCAGAAAATGCTAGTGGGACGCCTGCCCTCAATTACTCTGGTGGACCTGCAATTAATAGTGGCATTGGCAGTACTTCATTCATTCATTCTTTTTCATGCATTCATTCATGCTTTCATTTAAATATTTAAATATTTATTGCCAACCTGTCAGATGGGGATTTATGAACACGAGTATTAGTTGCAAACAGACACTGTGAAGTCAGAGACCAGAGATATGGTATAAAATCACCCAGAGGGAATGTGTCAGTCATTCAGAACCATGGACCAGAGCTACCTAGGACTCCCTTGGGTGGGAGCTGGGAGCCCAGTATGGTGTTGTTACCATAATGGTTACACACTTGGTATTCCCAGTTGGGAAGACCCCTGGTTGACTGGTGGAGAAAGATTCATGGTGGTGGGAATAGAGATCTTTGGAGAAACTAGAATAGACTGAAAGGAAAGGACATGAATGACAGGGCATGGCTTCTCTCAGCGAACAAGCCAGATAAAGAGAGAAAACCAACCACTGAACAGCATGACAAAGACGACAAGAAGCACAGACACTCTCTCTTCTAATCCTCACTCACATTTGATGACTCTGCATATTCACTAAAAATGCTAGCTAGTTTAATAACTGCTTTAGTGAGAAAAAAATATTAACATTTTATGAGACAAGAGAATCCTGATTCAGCCCACAGTACCATCATGAAAACTTGAGCAAAGCAGTATCAACAAATTCAGAATGGCCATAACCATGTCTTCATTAGCTGTGCATGGTGTTTAGAATGTCTATAAAGTGTTCTTTTTAGAAAAAAAAATAGAAAACTGAATTTCTTTGGCAGGAAAGTATTTGTTAAGTTTTTAAGTAAATGAAACGGGCTCTCTTTGCACTGAAATATAAAGCTCCTATTTCCTCTCTTTAAATGTTTAAAGGATTTTTTGTCAGTTTCAGCATGAAGAAACATTAAAATTCATCTCAGCCGAAACCCATAGTGGATTTAAAAAAAAAAGATGTTAAATATCAGCAAATGGATCTGATAATCTACAGAGTATTTCTGCTGTCAAAGAAGGACCGTGGGATAAAAAACACATGTTCTGGATTTGACATCCCTTGGCATCTTGTAAATAGCCTACACGAATCCATACCTTAAAACTGCCAACACCAGCAAAATTGTGCCCAAGTTTCTAGTAAGTTAAGCAAGCAAAGCAGAGAGAGGAAATGTGGCTAGATTGCATATAAAAACCCAAGGACCCCGAAAACTGACCTCAAACTCATTTTACCAAGAGATATTCTCTGCACTTTTGCAGAATTGTCTGTTTACTTATAAATCAAAGAGCATTTTGTGGTATGTATGTATGTATGAGTAAATAAGAAGAGAGAGAATGAACATATGAGGTGGGGTGAAGGGTTGTTAGGGTAGGTGGGAAGAATTTTCCATGAGAAGTCATACCTGCTGAATAATACAAAATAGACTTTTTCCATTATTAAAGGTTTCTGCTTCAAGAAATACTGAAGTGACCTTTTGGCCTGGATTTCTGATATTTTAACTCTACCTTCCTCAATAGGAAAAAATATGCATTTATCTGTGTGTGTTTTCTAACTCAAAACTCAGAAATATAATGTGTTCTGTTGAGTGAAACTTCTGGTAACTATCACCATACATCTAATTGATGGTGTTCCCCCAAGCTTGATGTTTTGAAAAGTTGCTATTCCCATCAAAACAAACAAACAAACAAAAAACCCACTTACTTTTTTTTTTCTCTTTGAAATTTTATTAGGGTAAATGTGCATCTCAATACATGAAAAATGATGAGGGCATTTTTTGAGAATATATTGTACAAGAGATAATTTATAAACATTATCCTATGTAATGCTTGTGAGTCTGCAAGCTAGGAATTGGAGGTTGAGGTCTGTAAAGTATTCAAATCTCCTATGAGTGCAAAGCTGAATTTTGAACACTGATCTGCGGGATGCTTAAATTCCTGTTGCTGTGGCTTTTTGTTTTTGTTTTTATTTTTTGTTTTTTACCTACCATGCCCTGATGCCTTTTTGATGAATAGCTTTAGCCGCCCATAGTTTATGGACCACAAAGTTTCTGGGGGCTTCAGCTAGCACACATCTGCTTCCCTAACCCTTCTCTCACCCTTCCACATGCTGACAAAAACAGAGGTAGACATGTCCCACTACCACTTCCAGCGACACAAAGAAACACACGATGTTCAAAAATAAAGTGACAATAAAACCACTTTTGAATTTGTGTTTTCTGTTTATCCATAGAGCTCACCTTTTGGGGTGGCTGTTTATTATAACATTGAAGCATGATTTACTAAATATTTCTCTATGGACCAGCATTTAGATTCATTTCTATTACTTTCATTATTAGAAATGATTCTGCAATAGATAAATAAATAAATGATTCTGCATTTCTATTTCTTTCATTATTAGAAATGATTCTGCAATAAACAAATAAATTTGTTTTTTGGATTTGCACAAATATTTCTGACCCTCAGTATTCAGAATTTGGGGCGTGTGAATCTGCATATCTTAAAATTTGAAAGTCATTGCTAAATGGCACTTCAAAAATTCACATTGACTTTTTTTTTTAAGATTTTATTTATTTATTTGAAAGATCACAAGTAGGCAGAGATAGAGGAAGGGAAGCAGGCTCCCCGCTAAGCAGAGAGCCCGATGCGGGGCTCCATCCCAGGACCCTGGGATCATGACCTGAGCTGAAGGCAGAGGCTTTAACCCACTGAGCCACCCAGGCACCCCTCACATTGACTTTTTAAAGATTTTATTTATTTATTTGAGAAAGAGAGTGAGAGAGAGAGAGAGAGAGAGAAAAGCATTAGCAGGGGGATGGGCAGAAGGAGAGGGAGACACAGAGAATCTCAAGTATATTTCACCCTGAGTGCAGAGGCTAACACGGGGCTCCACTGCAGGACCCCAAGATCATGACCCGAGCTGAAATCAAGAGTTGGATGCTTAACTGACTGAGCCATCCAGACACCCTGAATTACGTTGATTTTTATGCTGACCTATACTGTTGAGGACAGTCTGCTTCCTAGTTTGCTTGCCAACCTTGGTACTATCAAATTTTTTATGAACACCATAAGAAAAAGTGCAATTATGTTTTTATAGTGTTTCTTTTTTTTTTTTTTACATTTAGTGCTATTTTGCAGATTTTTTATTACTTTTTTTTCTTTAGCATTGTCTGTGTACATCCTTTCTTTTCTTGCTTTTTTATTTGTAGGGACCAATGATGTGATATAGATCCTAATGCTTTGTTAAACTGTCTTTGTCTCTAAACTCCATTTAAATGCCTTTTGCTACATAACTAGACAGAAAAATGTACAGTCTGATTGGAGGTGGGGCACTTGGGTGGCTTAGTCGGATAAGCATCTGTCTTTGACTCAGGTCACAATCTCAGGGGTCTGGGATTAAGTCCCATATCAGGGTCCTCGCTCAGCGGGTAGCCTGCTTCCCCCTCTGCCTGCCCCTCGCCTTGCTTGTGCTCTCTCTCTCTCTCTGACAAATAAATAAATCTTAAAAAAAATTAGAGGTGATACTCTTTTAAGCATTATGACATATGTTCTCTCATTCTTGATGTCTTGTGGTTGACCAAACTGAAGAACCCGGAGACCTCCCCCTTAGCAAGCTGCGGGGATAGGAACTGGAGTAGTCTCTGGAGTAGACTCTGGGGCCACTAAACATGCGGCCTTTCTGCAGATTTTCCTCCATTAATTACTTCTGAGTCAGAGACATTTCAGAGATGAGTTAGTAGAATTATTAAATTCCAAGCTTCCCACACTAAGAGAGAAGGCTTTGGAATACTTCTCATTTCCCACACGAGGTTTACGGAGAATGCCTGTAGAGCTCGTTGGCTTTGGCTGTAGCTCTGGTTTGGTCTTCCTATGACAAAGGCCAAATAGCCAAAGCAGGCATGGACGTGTGAGTCAGAGGCTATCTTGAGAGCCTACACTTGGCAATGAGCAATATATTTAAAAGATCCACATACACAAATGTGTTCCCCTCCACACATAGTTATACGCTCCCCTGTGACAAGCTGGCAAAGGTGAACATGGCCAGGTGGATTTGCCTGCCATGCTTCAGCCTGCAGCGGGGAGAGGCATTTTAAACATCTTTGCCTTCCCCGGGAGCACTTCCACCAGAGCCTGGGAATGAGATTTCTGACTTGGACTCTGGTTGTTCCTCGAGCTGCCTGACCCCACCCATCCTTAGCATCTTCCTGGGACCTCTGAGGGCCAATGAACTCTGCTTGGGTGGCAACCTCCTGCGTGCCCCATCTTTGCTCCTTCAATTCAAGGTTCATCTCATCCTACTAGTCACTGTGCCTGACCCTCCCACCCACTTCCCTCTGTTTTGACAATGTCTCCAACTAGAGCTCAGAGGGTCCTGCCAGCATGAGCCCCCAGACTGGGCCCCAGGTTGTGCTTCTATCTGGTTAGTCATAGGACTCTGAATCCTTCTTCCCTTCCAGATCCCTCTTTGGAAATCTCTCCCAGAGTGCTGGGACCACCTGTGTCCTTGTCTTGCTTTCTAATTGCACAGAAGTTTCTGCTCAGGAGCAAACAGCAGCTTTCTTTCTCCAATGACACCTGGTTTCCCAAATATTCCCCAATCTGTGTGATTTCATTCAAACATATCTATCTTCTATATCTAATCAGCCAGTCTTCACAAATAGGATAACTGGGGACAATGGTTTAATGCTGTTCTGTCCTTCAAAGGGACAGATAGGGACTCAATAAGATGCTTCATCAGATAATACCTTAAACCCAAAATGACTCAAATGATGGAAACAGAAACTTCCACTGCAGGTGGACCCCTCAACGTTCGTGAAGTTATCTCGAATAGGTGGGCCACCCCCTCTGACTCTGTTGGGGGCTAGATCTAAACCTAATATCCCTGTAGGTCAAAAAAAATTTTTTAATTCTTTTCTCATTTCACAAATTCGAATTGCTCTTCTTTTTTGTGTTTAAGGTGTCTACGCCAGAAAAATGTCCATAATTCTCTGCTCTGCAGAGCTTGTTACACAACTCCCAACACAAAATTTGATATGTGAAAATTGGTTCTTTTTAAATTTTTATTTGTATTTTTTTGGCAGGCTTTTTGAAAGGCCTGTTTCCTGGCACTAAAAGTAGCCAGTCTTGGCGTGAACAGCCCCTGACAATTTCCAGCATATGGTAAGAGAAGACGCTTCTGCCTACCCATCAGGTAAGTGCCATCTTTCTGACTGGAGCAATGATAGATGTCGTGCTTGGAGAGCAATGACTGCTGGGAAAGGTGCCAAGCAGCCAACTGGCCGGTACCACTGAGCAGGTCAGAATGTACCAGGCCTCTGGGTGAGACAGACCTGCTCATTCCCAACCATACTGAGACCATGCACTGGAAAAACATACACAGAGAAGCCCTGATTGGACTGCAGAGCTGATATTATTATTTGTTTTGGTAATGTAGCTGTAGAGTTTAAGATGGGAATGATAGTATTTCAGGTGAAATATCCATGCAGAGAGCTTTGCTTCAAGTTTTTAGGCGAGAACCGTGTAAGTGGTCCCTCTCATGTGTGATGTGGACTTAGCCATCTCAAAGAAAGGGGACCTAACAATCAAAATTTCTACAACCCAATTTATCAAAGCCTTTACTTTCAGTATTGGCTATCAGCGTCAGTCATGTGGTCATTTTGATTATTCTGGAAACTGCTTTGTAGTTGCATCAGAAAAAATATATATCCATCTATATATGTAGAAAAGTGAAATGATCTAAAAAGTATGAACTACATAAAGACCATTCCAAATACCACTATCTAGAAATAATCATAGGTAATGCTTTGAAAAATAGTCTTGCAGAAATCTATTTACATACACAGTATTTTATGAATGAGCTCACGCCATGCATGCTCAACTCATAACCTGCATTTTTCATTCAATGAGATATCATGAATGTTATTTTTTTTAAACGTGGCATCAGAGACCATTGCATATGTGCACAAATATTTATTTAAGCAGCCCTCTAGGGACTGCTTTTAGATTGTTTCCAATTGTTTACTATGTCAGTGCTGCTGGGAATGTCTTGTTGCACTTATGCAATTATTACATTGGGAAAAATTCCTAGAAACTGGGTTTTTGAGTCAAGGGTAGAAACATTTTGCCCTTTGATGTACATTGCTAGGCTTTCCAAAATAAGTCATGATTTATATATTCAGAATGTGTATAAAACACTGAATTTTATAAAACATGATAATATTTAGGAATTAGTTTTTATTTGCAATCTGGCAAAAGATAGCAGCTGGCAGCTTTTAGGTAACTAGAATGAAAGTGTATGCTAGGAGATGGATTAGGGGCTACTTGGGTGATGCTGGTGGGGCCATTCATAAAAATCTTGCAGAAATCTCTGCTGAGACTTTTAGGAAGTAAAACGATGAAATCATCAGGATCAGCAACCTCAGCCAGGGCTCATAAGACACAATCCTGCTGTTTTGTCTTGTTAGCATGCTCTCCCCCTCTTCCTAAAACCTGTCTCATATTCTCTCTTCTCCAACTTCCCATTCTTGTCTCTCTTTCTTCCATTTCTTCTGTGGATGAATTCTCTTAAAACTTACCAAGACAAAATAGAAAACATCAGAAAAAGACTTTTTAATTTTTTTTTTGCCAACACATTTATGCACAGAAATAGTGATGGATTTGTATGTTTTACATGACCTTTTCCCTCTTTTAATGCATTGACTGGGACATCTATAGCAACAGTGAATCATGTGAGTCGGAATGCATAGAGATTAATGGGGAATAGACTTAATATTCCACCTAAGTGTAATACTTGCTTGAGGATTCTGGTGAGCACCTTGGTCCCGTGATTCTTGCCGGAGGCAATATTGCCAACCCCACCCCAGAGATGTGTGGCAAAAGATCTAGAAAGAACTGCCACCAGAATCTACTGCTGAACATTTTATAGTTCACGATACAAACCCTCCCCAACAATTATCTGGCCCAAAATGTCAATAGTCCCAAGGTTGAAAAACCCTGCCCTGGTCCATAGTATGGTGTAGTCTTTAAGGGAGGAGACTTGGGAGACAGACTGCTTGGGTTGAATCTTGGGCCTACAACTTAAAAGCAGAAGGGTTTGACTAAATGAGGTTTAGATTTCAATAAAGCCTGGCCTGTGTGTATACAACCTATCATGGCTTTTGAAGATCCCACTGCATGCTACTGACAGTGTAAGTAGAAAAGAGCATATGTAGGGGCACCTGGTTGGCTTAGTTGGTGAGCATCTGACTCTTGATTCCAGCTCAGGTCATGATCTCAGAGTTGTGAGATCCAGCCCTGCATCAGGCTCTGCACTCAGTGGGGAATGCGCTTGGAAATCTCTCTCCTTCTCCCTCTCCTTCTGCCTCCCATGCCTTCTCATTCACATGCACTTGCTCCCTCCCTCTCTCTCTCAAATAAATAAATAAATCTTTTAAAAAACAGAAAATAACATATGCAAAATAAGTAATAATAAGTTGGAGCAATTTGTTGTCTGTCCTGCTGCATTTTGGAAAACACTTTTGGAAGGAGTGTGAAATGGATTTGTTCTGTAAGCAGAAAACAAAGTCAGGAGGAAACAATTTGAGTCAGGAAGGAAATGTTCAAATTGAACCTGAGTGGAGAATTTCCAGGTAAATACCACCTGTACTTTTTCTCCTCTTGACTTTAGTCACATCCAAAGTAGATAAGTAATCCTGTGGTTCCATATGCTTCTTGTCAGACTTCTATGCATTAGCAGCTCTGCCGGCTGGTACTCTGAAATGACAAAAAAGGAGAAGCTAGTTTTCTCATACTGGAGGTTGAGTTGGTGTGGGATAAGAGCCTCTATATCAGCTCTCTGCATAACATACTTTCCCTACACTTGAGATATATATATCTAGATATCCATATATCTAGATATAGATATCTATAGATATCTCATATATCATAGGTATAGATATCTAGATATCTATATATGAGATATGTATATGTGATATCTATATATATTTTATATATATATATATATATGTATCTATATATGAGAGAATGTGAGTTGGGGAGGAGCAGGGGCGGAAGTAGAGAGAGAAAATTTTTTAAAATATTTTATTAACTTATTTATGAGAGAGAGAGAGAGCACAAGCAGGCAGAGTGGCAGGCAAAGGCAGAGAGAGAAGCATGCTCCCCGCTGAGCAAGGAGCCAGTTGTGGGACTTGATCACAGGACCCCAGGATCGTGACCTGAGCCGAAGGCAGTGACTTAACCCACTGAGCCACCCAGGCATCCCAGAGAGAGAGAATCTTAAGCAGTCTCCCTGCTGAGCAGGGAGCTGGACACGGGTCTTGATCCCATGACCCTGAGATCATCACAACCCTGAGATCATAACCTGAACCAAAACCAAGAGTCAGACTCATACGCTTAACCAGCTGAATCACCCAGGCCCCCCTCCCCCCATACTTAATATAACCTGGAAGGGTTAGAATGATTTCTCCAAGATGTGAGGTGGGGAGAAGAAGAGTGTCATAGCACCTCTTGTATTGCTTCCTTTTCTCATATATCTCTCATCCTTTGAGATTACTCAAAGGATGAAAGCTGAAATTACTCTTCAGCTATGTCTGGTCTTTTTATGCCATCTATTAAGCTTCTCAATGATTAGACTTAATTTCTTTATTTTGACAATCATATTTTTTCTGTTATTTCTTTTTTATCCAGTTCTGTTGAGGAATAATTGTCATACATCACTGTATCCATTGAAGGTGTAAAGCAAGGTGGTCTGATTTGCATATATATTGTGAAATGCTTGCCACAATAGGTCCAGCTAACATCCTTCTTCTCATTTACATATAATAAAAAGACAGGAATTAGAAAAAAATAGAAAAAATGTTTTCTTGTGATGATAGCTCATACAGTTTACTCTCATCAACTTTTCTATGTATCATACAACAGTGTTAGCTACAGTCATCCAGTTGTACATCACACACCAAGTACTAATTTGTCTTATGACCTTGAAGTTTTTACCTTTTGACCACCTTCATCCAATTCCCTCATCCCTCACCTCCTGCCTTTGGTAAACACAAATCTAATCATCTTTTCTATGAATTTGGTATTTTTTTTAATTCCAAATAGGAGTAAGATTTTATAATATTTGTCTTTCTATGTCTGCCTTATTTTACTTAGCATGTTGCCTTCAAGGTCCATCATTGTTGTCATAAATGGTAGGATTTCCTCATTTTTTTATGGCTGAGTAATATCCATGTGTGTGTGTATGTGTTTACCCATTCATCCATCAATGGATATTTAGGTTGTTTCCATGTTCTCACTATTATAAATAATGCTTGAATAAACATGAGGATGCAGATATCTTTCTGAGTTAGTGTTTTTGTTCCCCTTAGATATATTTCCAGAAGTGGATTTGCTGGATTATATGGAAATCGTATTTTTTATTTTGAGTATCCTACATATTGTTTTCCATAGAGGGTGTACCAATTTATAATCCCACCAACAGCACATAAGGGCTCCCTTTTCTCCACCTCCATGCCAATCTATTCAGTCTTAGTTTGATGTAGACCCACTTGTTAATTTTATTTTTAATTTTTCCTGCTTGTTTATTATTAATTTTGTTGCTTATGCTTTAGGTGTCATTTCCAAACAATCATTGCCAAGACCCATGTCAAGGAACTTTATTCCTATGTTTTGTTTTGTTTTGTTTTGTTCTTTCCCCAGAGTTTCATGATTTCAAGTATTACATTTAGGTCTCTAATCTATTTTTGTGAGTGCTATATAAGATATGGGTCCAATTTCCTTCTTTTACATATGAACATCTGACATTCCCAGCACAACTTATTGAAGCATGCTCTTCTTTTCATTGAGTATTCTTGAATTCCTTGTCAAATATTAGTTGACTGTATATGTCTGGATTTATCTGTATGCTCCTAATTCTGTTTTATTCATCTATTCATCTGTTTTTATACCTGTATTATACTGTTTTGATGACTACAGTGTTACAATAAAGCTCAAAATCAAAAAATGTGATGTTTTCCTTTCTCAGGATTTATTTGGCTATTTGGAGTCTTTGTGATTCCATATAAATTTTAGGAGTCTTTTTTCTATTTCTATAAAAAAGGCCATTGGATTTTCAAAAGGTCTTGCAATGAATATACAATGGCTTTTGATAGAATTGACATTTTAATAATATTAATTCTTCTAATCCATGAACATGGGATATCTTTGTCCTAATTTATGTCTTTGATTTCTTCCATCAATGTCTTGCAGTTTTCAGAGTAGACAGTTCTCAGCTCAGCTAGTATTTCTGGGTATACCTACTGGTTATGTCCTCGGGCAGGTGGAACCTGTCATTATGGCCTATTTTGGGGTAAGGCAACTGTTTGAGTTCTGAGGACAGGGATGAAGGAGTATGCTATTTGCTAAGAACTGTTAGAGGACTACAGGCTTGGTTCCCTACCCAAGTGAGGCTATAAGATATGCTCTGTATTTGGAGGGATTTTCTAGTCAGGCTTACTAGGTGGGACCAGGTATCATATTCAGCCATAGATGGGGCTACGAATTAGTTTTCCTACAAGGCAGGACAGAAGGATCAGGCCCAGAGCCTATACAACTTGTTGCTTGGGGACACAAACCATTAGAGTGTACACTGAATCCCCCGGTCTGGTGAAACCACCAGTTTTGCTCTGCAGATGAAGGAAGCCATGGGCTGCTTCATTGTTTAGGTGCCACTATGCATAGGGCTGTTCAGTGGGCTATGTAATTTGTTGTGTGCTCTGGTTACATCCTCTAGTTCAAAAAGCTGAAAGCTGTATTCAGTGATGAGGAGGACTATGAATTGGAATTCCTATCTAGGTGCAGCAGGAGATGGTGCAGCAGCTGGCAAAGCTCTTTGTTTGTTGTCTTAACACAAGTTAACCTGCACCTCAAGTTTCCTGATTAAGCAGGGTCACTGGCTTTGTTAGGCTATGCCCATTTGCCTCCTGGCTCAAGTTTCACTGAAGCATAACTTGCCAACACCGCTGGTCAGATGGGGCCAAAAGACACTCCCTACAGTGGATGGAGCTGTTTCAGCCTTCTTGCTTAGGTGGAAAGAGAAGAGTCTGGTTTAGGCTGCTTTCAATTTCCCAAACAGTCTCTCTGGATAGGAGTGGATGAGAGCTACCCTTAGCCTTGACTGTGAGTTAATCCACCAACCTGTCCATAGCACAGAAATGTTCTATACCTGATGCTGGCTTTGCCCAGGGGACTGTCAGCTCTGCCTGCCCACCTCTTAGCTCAAGTACCGCTGAGCCAATATAGCTTCCAGGAATTTTCACAAGCCCTTCTGGATAGATGGAGCTGGAAGACATGCTCCACAGTCGGTGAGTGATTGAGCTTTTGCCTGAGTATGGGCAAACCGGGCTCTAGGGCTAGGAAAACTTGTTTGAGGATATCAGTCAGGCAGAATGTACTCCACCACCAAGTTCCCTGGTCAGAGTGCACTGACTTGGTCCTGCAATGACCAAAACCACTGTTTGGGATTATTACTTGGGCACTGCAGGTATCATGTCAGTGCCAAGATCTATGTGCTGGTCGTTGTAAGCCCTTCCTCCCTTCTCAGTCACACTCAGATTCCCTGTGGTTGAGCTCAATAGATAATCTTGTAGTCTCCATGGGGTGAGATCAGAGTAGGAGCTCCCACAAAGCAACTCATAATTGGCGGTGGCTGGTTGTACACTCTGGGTGTTCTTTTTTCTCAGTGGAGGGACTGGAAACTCAACAGAGACTTTCCTGCATGGTGCCACACTGGCCTGGGGAGGAGCAATATGGTCAACCTGTAGTGGCTCCTCTTACCCTATTAATACAGTTTGTCTCAGTCTCTGTGGTGCAAGGGGATGCCTCAACCTCACCCTTGCATTCTAGGATTCTCTCAGGAGTGTTTTGTACTTGAATAGTTATTGTTCTTGGGACGCCTGGGTGGCTCAGTTGGTTAAGCGGCTGCCTTCGGCTCAGGTCATGATCCCAGCGTCCTGGGATCGAGTCCCACATTGGGCTCCTTGCTTGGCAGGGAGTCTGCTTCTCCCTCTGCCTCTGCCTGCCTCTCTGTCTGCCTGTGCTCGCTCTCTCTCTCTCTCTCTCTAACAACAACAACAACAACAAAAATGTTTAAAAAAATAAAAAATAGTTATTGTTCTTGTGAGGCCTAGTGAAGTCAGGAACAACCAATGCCATCATCTTGGTGGTATCCCTCCCTATTTTTCTATGT
>RCUC01148384.1:0-67594 GCA_003697995.1 Taxidea taxus jeffersonii | reverse complement strand
ACACACACACACACACACACATAAGAAGTCACCAAAATGCTAATCAGTTATCTCTGGGAGATAAGGGTATAGTTCTTCTTTTTTGTGGTTCATTTATTTTCCATTTTTTCCCATTATAAACATGGGTTTTATTTTTACTCATGAAAAAATATTACTGAAAATTTTGTAAAATTTTATAATTTTTAAAATTCATATAACTTTTATGAAATTTTAAAAGAACTGACTGTCCCTCAGACTCAAACCTTAAAAGTATGACATGTTAATCTTGCCTGACAGGCATTATCCATGTTGTTACAAAGGAGGTGTCCCTCCCCAACCTTCCAAAGATGTGCTGTGTTGTACTGCTGTGCATCCAACTTCTCATTGGCCACAACTGCTGCTCTATCACCTACTGCCATCTCAGGTATAATCATGGCCAATTAAGGACCAACATATAGATATGTATACCCCCTCTATAAATGCCTAGGGTCCCCTCTTTTTTAATGTTCTTTTATATTTACTGTAAACGTGAAGAGAATGCAGCAAATACTAGAGAAGGGATTTTCAATAATTTTTGGATGTAAAGCTTAAAACTTAAAATTATACTTACTCCCCCCATCCACCCCAACTCAACAGATACTGTTTAATTTCATATATGCTGATACTAGAGATATATCCTCTATATACTTATATATAGATAGAGAGGAGGTATATAGAGAGAGGTATATCAGCATATATAGGTATAATCCTCATGACAAATAACCCCTTTTTCCTCTCCATCAATACTGTTTTTTAAATTGAAGTGTAAATAACATAGTTTTATATTTGATGTACAAGGATTCAACAGATCTATACATTACTCAGTGTTCACCATGGTAAGTTTGGTCAACATACAATGTTAGAAACTATTACTGTATTCCCTATGGTATATTTTTCATCTCTATGACTTCTCTGTTTTATAACTAGAAGTTTATACCTCTTAATCTCTTATATGTATTTTGCTCATGTCCCCACCCCACTCAACTCCCCTCTTACAACCACCAGTTTGTTCTCTGAATTTAAGAGTCATTTGGTTTTATTTGGTTAAGATTCCATATACAAGTGAAATCATATGATATTTCTCTTTGATTTATTTCACTTAGTATAATATCCTGTAGATCCCACCATGTTATCATAAATGTCAAGATCTCATTTTTATCCATTTATCTATCAATGGACACTTGGGTTGCTTCTGTATATTGGCTATTATAAATAATGCTGCAGTAAACATGGGGGTGCCTATATCTTTTCAAATTAGTGTTTTCATCTTCTTTGGGTAAATACCCAGTAGTGGAATTACCAGATCATATCATATCTCTAATTTTCTGAGGAAACTCCACACTGTTTTCCACAGCGGTTACATCAATTTATATTCCCACCAACAATGCACAAGGATTCCCTTTTCTCCACATCCTCACCAACACTTGTCTTTTTGATACCAGCCATTCTGACTGGTGTGAGGTGGTATCTCTTTGTGGCCTTAATTTGCATTTCTCTAATGATTAGTGATGTTGAGCATCTTTGCATATATCTGTTAGCAATCTGTAGGTCTTCTTTGGAAAAATGTCTATTCAGGTGGTCTGCCCATTTTTAATGGGATTGTTCTTATTTTGGGGTGTTGAGTTGTATTAAGATCTTTATGTTTTGAATATTAACCCCTTATCAGATCTACCACTTGCAAATCTCCCCCCCATTCACTAGGTTCTCTTTGTTGGTTTCCTTTGCTGTGCAAAAGCTTTTTATTTGGGTGTAGCCCCAATAGTTTATTTTTGCTTTTGTCTTCCATGCCTGAGGAGATATATCCATAAATATGTTGCTGAGGCTGATACCAAGAGATTACTGCTTATGTTTTCTTCCAGGAGTTAATGGTTTTAAAGCTCACATTTAGGTCTTTAATCTATTTTGAGTTTTTTTTGTTTTTGGTGCAAGAAAGTGGTCCAGTTTCATTCTTTTGCATGTGACTGTCTAGTTTTGAGCCGAATAATCTTTTATCTCCTCTGCTATCTACCTCCCTCAAATTCCTTATAAACTTTTTAGATTCCAAAGAAATGACTCAGAAAATGGCTCTCATAAAATTCAGAATATGAAGGGAATTAATACTTGGTTAACAATAACAATATTTACTCCCATTAATACCACTGTACCCATACAATGGATTATTATTTGGGAATAAAGAGTAATGAAATACTGGTATGTGCTACATGGACAAAACTTGAAAACATCATGCTAAGTAAAAGAAGACTGTCACAAAAAAACACATATTGTATGACTCCATTTATTTGAAATGTCCAGAATAAGCAAATTTAGAGAGAGGAAAAGTAGATCATTGATTGCTTAGGCCTAGGGAAGGGAAGGCAATGGGAATTTACCACAAATGGGCAAAGATTTCTTTTAGGGAACAAACACATATCCTAATTTGATTGTGATTATTACACAGCTCTATGAATTAAATATATATATATACATATATATATAGAATAATTTGGTGAGTTATATGTGAATTATATATCAATAAAGCTGTTTTGTATAATACTGTAACTTTATCATACTGTCACTGAACAGTTACTACATACAAAAACACTAGAGACTCTATGTCATCTGATTTTTGCCAACTCTTCAAGGTCAATTTTTAATGTTAAAGATAAGAAAAGAAGTTCAGTGAAACTGAAATATTTACACATACAGAGCTAATCAGGAATGATGCCCAGATATATCATTCTCCCATCCAAGTACTAACCAGGCCCGACCCTGCTTAGCTTCCGAGATCAGATGAGATCGGGTGCGTTCAGAGTGGTATGGCCATAGACCAGATCTATCATTCTAAAAAAGTATCTCTCTAGGGGCACCTAGGTGGCTCAGTGGGTTAAGCCTCTGCCTTCGGCTCAGGTCAAGATCTCCGGGTCCTGGGATTGAGCCCCACATTGGGCTCTCTGCTCAGCAGGGAGCCTGCTTCCTCTTCTGCCTGCCTCTCTGCCTACTTGTGATCCCTGTCTGTCAAATGAATAAATAAATAAATAAATCTTTTTAAAAAAAAGTATCTCTCTAAAGCCCATGTTTTCTTAACCCTGCCATGCTTGCCATCAAATAGTGTACTGGCAGTAACTTTAAGTATCGTTGACATCAAATGGACTTCAAAAACCAGGCATTTTGTTTCTACAGGTGGCGGGAAAAAGTTTTTTTGAGGCATCATTTATGAAATAAGGCTTTAAAGTTTTAGCACCATTGTTATTTAATTCAAAATCTACATTTGGAAAACAAATGCCTCTGGAAAACACCTGGAAGTAATTAAGGTCATATAATTTGTCACTTCTCTTTCAGTTTATATCACAGCAAGGTTGTGAAATGTCTTCAAAATACAGACATCATCTGATTTGTCATTTTTTAAGTCCGGTGCATCTAAAATTCCTTGTTCTTTATTTACGTTAGATAAAATGCACATAAAATATAAAAACTATAACCATTTCTTTAAACTACATCAAGTAAAAATATTCCTTTATTTAGATTTTGTTACTTACATTTCATTCCTCATACAGACATTTAGAGGTCTTTAAAAACAACTTGCCAGTCATTCCAGAAAGATATGTAGATAAAACAGGTGATTACAGGAGGAAGAAACACAGATACACTGCAAGAACCACATTATTGTGACTCCTCCACCTATATTAATCTATTTGCTGTTATAACAAATTGTCACATACTCAGTGGCTTAAAACAACACAAATTTATTATCTTAGGGTTCTGTTGGTCAGAAGTTTGACAACAAGTCTCAGTGGGCTAAATTCAAAGTCCCAGCAGGGCTGTGTTCCTTTTTGGCGGCACTAGGGGGAGATTGTTTCCTTGCCTTTTCCATTTTTCTCAGAGGCCACCTGCATTCCTAGGCTCATGGTCCCTTCCTTCTTCAAAGCCAGTATATAGGGTCAAGTCCTTATGTCACATTCCTCTTCCATTTTAAGAACCCATATGGTAACACTGGCCCTACACAGATAATTTGGAATCATCTCCCTATCTTAAGGTCCTTAACTTAATTGCATCTGCAAAATTCTTTTCAAATGTACCAGAACAGATTCAGATTCTGGGAATTCAGACACTGACATCTTTGGGTGGTCATTTTTCTGCCCATCATAGTTGCTGTTGCCTTTAAAGAAATCAAGATATTCCCACAGTAAATTAACCCTACCTTGGAGGGAAAGGGGAACATACTAATGGTTTAAATGAAGAATGCAGAACTTGAATCAAATTTTTTCAAAGAAATGGAACAAATAATCCTAAAATTTATATGGAACCAGAAAAGACCTCGAATAGCCAAAGGAATATTGAAAAAGAAAGCCAAAGTTGGTGGCATCACAATTCCAGAATTCAAGCTCTATTACAAAGCTGTCATCATCAAGACAGCATGGTACTGGCACAAAAACAGACACATAGATCAATGGAACAGAATAGAGAGCCCAGAAATAGACCCTCAACTCTATGGTCAACTAATCTTCGACAAAGCAGGAAAGAATATCCAATGGAAAAAAGACAGCCTCTTCAACAAATGGTGTTGGGAAAATTGGACAGCCACATGCAGAAAAATGAAATTGGACCATTTCCTTACACCACACACAAAAATAGACTCAAAATGGATGGAGGACCTCAATGTGAGAAAGGAATCTATCAAAATCCTTGAGGAGAACACAGGCAGCAACCTTTTCGACCTCAGCCGCAGCAACTTCTTCCTAGGAACAACGCCAAAGGCAAGGGAAGCAAGGGAAAAAATGAACTATTGGGACTTCATCAAGATCAAAAGCTTTTGCACAGCAAAGGAAACAGTCAACAAAACCAAAAGACAACTGACAGAGTGGGAGAAGATATTTGCAAACGACATATCAGATAAAGGGCTAGTGTCCAAAATCTACAAAGAGCTTAGCAAACTCAACACCCAAAGAACAAATAATCCAATCAAGAAATGGGCAGAGGACATGAACAGACATTTCTGCAAAGAAGACATCCAGATGGCCAACAGACACATGAAAAAGTGTTCCACATCACTGGGCATCAGGGAAATACAAATCAAAACCACAATGCAATACCACCTCACACCAGTCAGAATGGCTAAAATGAACAAGTCAGGAAATGACAGATGCTGGCGAGGATGTGGAGAAAGGGGAACCTTCCTACACTGTTGGTGGGAATGCAAGCTAGTGCAACCACTCTGGAAAACAGCATGGAGGTTCCTCAAAAAATTGAAAATAGAGCTACCTTATGACCCAGCGATTGCACTACTGGGTATTTACCCTAAAGATACAAACGTAGTGATCCGAAGGGGCACGTGTACCCGAATGTTTATAGCAGCAATGTCCACAATAGCCAAGTTATGGAAAGAACCTAGATGTCCATCAACAGATGAATGGATAAAGAAGAAGTGGTATATATATATAATGGAATACTATGCAGCCATCAAAAGAAATGAAATCTTACCATTTGCGATGACATGGATGGAACTAGAGGGTATTATGCTTAGCAAAATAAGTCAATTGGAGAAAGACAACTATCACATGATCTCCCTGATATGAGGAAGTGGAGATGCAATGGGGGTGGGGGTTAAGGTGGTAGAAAAAGAAAAAATGAAACAAGATGGGATCGGGAGGGAGACAAACCCAAAGAGACTCTTAATGTCATAAAACAAACTGAGGGGGGTGGGAGGGAGAGGGTTTGGGAGAGGGTGGTGGGGTTACATTATATGTTTAAATAAAAAAGCTTAAAAAAAAAAGAATATAAAAAAATAAATTAAAAAAAAAAGAATGCAGAACTTGAGATGAAAAGTTTGGTTTGTCAAATTTTTACTGGCATTCTATTTTGAAGGTGAACCAGAATTAGACTTGTGGCAATAACAGGAAAAATCAGGTGCAATTCAAAACCCTGAGAGGAAACAGAACTATCCAAATGAATCTGTTGATTTTTTAATCTGAACAGAAACCAAAAAAGCTTATTTTGTACTTCCTATCTTTCTACATATTGTTCCACCCTGGCACTCAGGAACTACCATTCATATGACAGCCAAAGGCCTATAGCATATAACCAGATGTTGTATTAATTCAAACTAGAAAAAGGTAGCTGGGAAGACTTTACTAGAGCATAGTGACCATGAGTTTTTATGAACATTTAAAATAAAATATCCAAAGAATCATTATGTATGTATCTATGGTATCAAAAAGCTCTCCTTTTTGAAAGGCCCAAATTCAAAATGAAGTATCACTACATTGTTAAGACTAACACTTTTTAATTTTCCAGAACAATGTTCTATTCAATGTTTAACTTTTTCAATTTAGCTTTATATCTTTTTTGACTCCAAGATAACAGAGCGATGTTTGATGTACTTAAGTTATAGCCAGCATTTACCAATTCTTTAATTCGACTTTTTAAAGTATTTATGCTTGAATCCAAAATCCGAGGATTTTCAATTATTTGTGATATGCTAAGTTTTTCTTCTATGAGGCAGTCTAATTTATCATTGAATTTTTTCTCTCCCAAGAAGATCACATCTGGATAGCGTAAGATAAACTTGTGTATCTCTTCTTCAGTACACCCAAGAAAAAACAGCTTCTCTTTGATATTTGTGTAGTTTCTGTTGACATAGTCATTGGAAAGGTCTAGAATTTTAGCTCCTGGACCACAGAGCAGAACAAGCAGCTTCTCACTGTTCAAGCCGAAAGTTGACTGTAAAAACTCAATGTTAGTTTTTACCCGTTTGGTACTCTGAATTAAGATGAAAGGGTTTTTTAAAATTATCTTCCTAACAAAATCTCTGGGCTTATTGTAACCCAAAGACAAAGAGACTTCTTGCAAAAACTCAATCATCTGTTTATTCAGATCCAGACTGTTGGAGAAGGTACGTGGGGCATTGGTCAATAATCGAGAAAGGCATTTATGGGTCAATCCAACTGAATAGAAGAACTTCATATTATTCTCTAAGTTTAGGTTATTACTAGACCGAAAAAAAGATTCGGGAGAACGTTCCAAAATATTTATAATTTCAAGGTCTGATGTCATAATTTTTCTCCATAGATCCCACCGTTGTGAAAGACTTTCAGGTGTGCGTGTTATGGCTCGTGGATATCTTGATATAATGCTAGCAATCATTTCTTTGCTAGCTCCTTTGGACAGAAGGAACATCTTGAGCTCCTGCTCTTTAGTTCCTGTCCTATTAAAAACTCCAGGCTGTCGTTTTTTCGCCATGTCAACATCTACTCCCATTGTAAGTAAGTTATTCAGTAATTTTTCATTCTCCAAAGACTCGCTGTCTGCATTATCACACTTCACACTAAAAAGCCTAAATGAAACTGATTTAAGGAGGATTTCTGCTGAAAACTGGATCATCCAACATCTTGAGCCAAAGAGAAAGTTACTTCTCATACACAATAAGTTTCTTGGCGGCATAATGGTCAGGTATCCCAAACCTTTTGGAATGCTGTGTAAAACAACATACATAATATTAAGCAAATGCATATGTTAAACAGCCAAATAGCCATATTAAGGTCCTGTAAGCATCACGGTCATTTCTATGAGAAAGTATGTCTAGCTCTAGCTCTCTTGGTGCTGCAGTAACAATTCAGCCACTGCACTCCCACTCTTCAGTCTCCTCCTTCTGATTATCTGTGGGCCTGGGGCTGCTTCCATTTTTAATGTGAAGAAAAGCAATATAAGCGTCATCACTGGGACGCCTGGGTGGCTCAGTGGGTTAAAGCCTCTGCCTTCAGCTCAGGTCATGATCCCAGGGTCCTGGGATCAAGCCCCGCATTGGGCTGTCTGCTTAGCAGGGAGCCTGCTTCCTCCTCTCTCTCTCTCTCTCTGCCTGCCTCTCTGCCTACTTGTGATCTCTGTCTGTCAAATAAATAAATAAAATCTTAAAAAAAAAAAAGCATCATCACTGTCCTACAACTATTCCTGCCTTTATTTTGCTCTTTATCTTGCCTATGTTTGCTACCAAAACCAGTTGCCCCTCCCTGCCTCTGCTTTATCCTCCTAGTTTTCAAACCTTTGGCTTATTCCTATTAACCAATGCTTTCAATTTTGCCTTGTCTTCCAACTTCCTGGTCTTTGGCCTTGCTTCCACCCACAGATACCAGACTACTTTGCCCCCATTTCCTCTTCCTGCTTCCTCAAACTCTAAATATAGCCTTTAAAATCAACACTTCAGACTACCTAATTTCCACCTTAAGCACCTTTTTCTAGACTCATGGTTCTCTTTAAACCCATGCTATCATTAGTCTTAATTCTTAGCTTTATATAGTCCTCTGGCCAACAGTTTCCAATCTCAATCTCCATGTCCTTCAGTTTACCCTATTGCCCCCTGGGTTGCAACCCAACTACTCCAAACCAATTTTTATCTTCAAAATGATTTAGCTGCACTATTTAATCTACATAGTGGAACTGTGCTGAGAGCCCATAAACTTTGAAAAGTTACTTTTACCATCCTCTACTACCCTGCCATGTTATAAAAGATGAACCCAGGGCTCTCTGCATCTGTATGAGAACACAACTTCAGGCAAGTGACTAAAACCTCAACAACTCATTTTCTTAATCATTTAGAAATGGGGCACAAAATGTATGAATTTATGTATGATAATATCCATAGGTACCTACTAAAACAAGCATCTGCATTTATAGGAAATACTTTATTTCCTATAAATACTGTTTATAGTATAAACTGTTACTCAATTTGTCAGATGATTTATGTTCTTAAGCTAATTGTGGTCTGAGTCATAAAACAACATATATATTTTTTAATTGTACTTTTTCCTTTTTGACTATATAGCTGTGACAAACTTGGCTCTTAATTTCTAATTACTAACAGTGGGCTCTTCTCACTTAAAGGACACACCTCCCCTATCACCTCTCCTAATTAAACATATAATAGGGGCATGTGGGTGGCTTAATCAGTTAAGTGTCTGCCTTTGGCTCTGGTCATGGCCCCAGGGTCTGGGACCGAGCCCCACATCCCCACATCATCATCGAGTTCCCTGCTTAGCAGCAAGCCTGCTTCTCCCTGTGCCTGCCGCTCTCCCTGCTTGTGCTCTCTCTGACAAATAAATGAATAAAATCTTAAAAAATAAAAAACAGAAACAGATGGTTTCAACTCACCATTAATATTTCTGGGGTTGAGATGCTGTTTTCAAGACTGGTATTAAAGAAAACCTCTCTGTGTCTGCCCTTTTAATTACACCATTTTTAAAAAATATTTATTTATTTATTTATTTGACAGACATTACAAGTAGACAGAGAGGCAGGCAGAGAGAGAGGAGGAAGCAGGCTCCCGGCCAAGCAGAGAGCCTGACTCGGGGCTCGATCCCAGGACCCTGGGGATCATGACCCAAGCTGAAGGCAGAGGCTTCAACCCACTGAGCCACCCAGGCGCCCCAAAAGATTTTAAAGTAATCTTTATACCCAATGTGGGTCTCAAACTCAACCCCCAGATCAAGAATCACATGCTGCCCTGAATGAGCCAGCCTTAGTTATATCAATATAACAAGAACTTAAGAGTATGACTAAAGGCAGGGAACTCCCTGATATCTCAGGCAATCTACAGATCTTCAAAGAATTAGAAAAAGATTCCCAAACTATAGAATCAAGTAACATTCAAACAAAAATGCAAGACCCTCACAAAATAAACATCAAACAGCAGCACATTTTAGACTCCCCTATACTGTGAGTTCACTATTATTTCTCTATAATACCACATATTACTCTTCTAACTACATACTCTTCCAAAAGTGCATGAATTTAGAAATTTAAAAATAAGATCCTCATTCTAACTAAAGAATGAAGGCTCTACTTGTACAGCTCAACATCTGTTCTCTCTTCCAGATGCGCAAGGATGACCTCTACTGGATAATGGTACAGAACACTGACAGTGGTAGGTAAGATCTGTGCTTTGGGAAGAGGGGTGAAAGATGATCCAATGAGATATAGGAAGCAAGCAGTGAAACTCCAATTTATATCTGTCTTAGCCTTTTAAAAATTCCATTTTATACGTGTTTTATATATACAATGTAATAGTACTGTAAAAGATGTATATAATTAGTAAATATACATACATTGGAAGTACATGTATAAAACCTATTTTACTGAGAGTGTACACAATCAAAAGTCTGAAGACAACTACTCTAGACAATAAACTCTTGAAATGACTGACAGGCTGAGCATGCCACAGAAAGTTCAAAATGAACTGCATTAATAACAGACTAACAGTGAAAATATATGCCAGATTTCTTAACAAAGGAGTCATAAAATCTATTAAGGTTTCTCCTGAATCTATGTCTTGTGAATAATTCACTCTCTGCGGAAATATCTTTCACATGAATTAACATGTCTAAAACCAAACTGAAAATCTTTCCCAGCCCCCAAACTAACCCTCTTCTGATAAGTGGAATCACTACCACTATTGTAATAGTCACTCATGATAAAAATCTAAAAGTGATTATTTTCTTCTTCTTCCTAAACCTGTCATTGAATCATGTAAATTCAGCTTCTTCATCATGTTCAATAGCATCTCTCATCTCTGCTGTTCTCCCTCGGCTGTAACAGCCACCTAGCCTGCTGCTTCTCTAACATCAGTCACGCAAAACTGCCACCACAGTATACCTTTGAAACTAAGAAGTTATTACATCCCTTATTCCCTGATTAAAGGCCTTTGTAGCTCTCCCTAAAAAGCAAAATTTTCACAATCACCTTCAAAACTCTCACACCATTCCAACTACCTTCCTAGCTATCTGTTCTATTCTACAACCTCACAACCAGGCATTACTGTCTCTCAAACCTCAAATTCTAAACATTCTTGCCCATTTTTGTCTCCTTGCCTTTGAGGAAGCTATTCTTTCAAAAAGGCCCATCCTCCCATATCTATTCATAGTTCAAGGTCTCATTCAAATACTACCTTCCCACGAGAATATTTAACTTAACAAATACCGCTGAAGTGAATCATTTGTTTTGTAACTTATTACTGAAGAATCTAAAACGTAGGGGTGCCAGGGTGGCTCGGTCAGTTAAGCACCTGCCTTTGGCTCAGGTCATGATCCCAGGTTCCTGGGATCAAGCCCTGCCATTAGGCTCTCTGCTCAGTGGGGAGTCTGCTTCTGATCAAGCCCTACATGGGGCTTCTGCTCAGTGGGAAGTCTGCTTCTCACTCTCCCTCTGCCCCTGACCCCACCTTGTGCTCTCTCTCATTTGCTGTTTGTGAGCATGTGAGGAAATGCGGGAAATTCTCAAATACCCCAGCTGGGGATTTGGCACCATCCACCATATCCTTTAACCCAGCATTTTCACTTCTTTAAAATTATCCAAAGAAATAAAAGAACAATACACATTTGTTATTAAAAAAGATGACTATCCTAAATATTTGCTATAGCTGAAAGGAAGAAACCCACCAACAGAATGAGTCATAAATTGTGATACATCTATGTAATATAATACTATACAACCTGATTTCTTTATAAAGAGGCATAACTAACACAATGGAAAGATATCCAAGATATTCTAAGTGGCAAATCACATAACTGTACAGATAAAATAGTTATCACTTATATAAAGGGGGAGCATTAATGTATACAAAGAGAGTAAAAAGGTAGTGAGAGTTATCTCTGAGAGATTAATGGGGGCTATGTACTGTTCCTGAAATACTGTGACACTATTTAATAAATGTTATTTTGCAACCAGATAAATCAAGAACAAATTAAATTGGCTTGGGGGCACAAAAAGTACTGGGAAATATGCTACCTTTATCAATTTTTCAGTTTTCAATACAAAAAAAGTTAAACCTGAAAAATACTGTTTTACTTTTAGCACCTGACCCACATTCAAAACATTCTTGTAACATCTAGCATGGTAATAAATACATAAGCAGCCTAATGTAAAAAGTTATCAACTGTCCCAATCTACAAATTCCAAATATAATTAATATTCCAAAATTTATTTCAATTTGTCTCTCAATTCGCTCTTTAATTAACTAAAGCCATTATTCCAAGGACTAAAGTACAAAATTAACAAATACACTGAAAACCTCTGTACCCAAAACTTGTAAGGCCTAAGGAATAAAAGAGGATTTCCTTGTTCTCTGCTGCACAATTTGCTTGATAAAGAAACTTTAATGGAGATGGCTAAAAACTGCCCCCAGGGGACTACATCCCAGTTGGTCTTCCTTTGATAAAACAAGGGAAGTTTGGAGATCTTACAGCAATCCATTTCTCACCTAATTTGTCTTAAGGAGAGAGGATGTTGCATTTCTCCTGAAGAGCTGGAAAACAGTTGTCCCTAAAAATGGCAAAAAAAAAAAAAAAAAAAAAGGTGGCGGGAGGACACAATATCGTCAGTTCTTCGTGATACAGAATAAAGAAACCGATCCCAGATAACACTGCATAACGTTCTTGTGAGAAGCGTCACCTCTCATGTACTAAGCATCTCTCAGAGATACGGAAAACAGCAAGAACACGCCCCTAAGTATTAATGGAAAAAGGCAGCGTAATCACGCATTTGATTTGTAAAACCAGAGCTAAGTGCTACCCATATTTTGTCTTACTTGAACCCCACAATTTAAAAGACAGGGATTATTCCTAAAATTAGAAAATCGGGGAAAAGGCCGAGCTCTGTGACAAGTTTATATTAGCATACTGAAGCTAATATAGAAATTCCATGGGTTCCATTACTTGGGTCTCCCCATCCTTCTTCCTCCCCAAAAGCGACTCGCCAAGGCGCTGCGCGGGAAGAGAACTCCACCAAACAAAATCACCCAGACCCACTTCTAAAAAGAAAAAGCACAAGCGCAACGAGCCACAGACCTCAACCTGCACCGTATTAATAGTCCAGGGACACCTTTACCTCCGCCTCTACGGCCTGGGGCGGGACCGAGAGGCGGAAATGAACAAGACTAACTTCCGGTCGCATAGAGGTGACGTAGCCTTCTTTGCGCCCCCCCGGCGGCCGCGCGGCTGTCCTCTGCAAGCCCGACCCCCCCAGCCAAGAGCCCAGCAGGGGGCAGCAAGAGACCAGGGTGAACACTGGGAACTGGCCTCCTGGGGCTGGATTTGGAGCAAGGCAGGACTCGGGGCTTCTCCGACGCCCGGACTTGGGGCGGAGGGTGGCTGCAGAGGTCCCTTGCGCGGTGGCGACCTGCGGTAGGAAAGTCGCTATTATATACATGAATTTTGCAGCCTGATAGGGTAATAATGCTTATTAATACGGTTAACATGCCGGTAAACTCCTCGGAATTTGGTGTCGGAAGACGCGTGCAATCTGGGACTCCTAAAGAGTTCCAAATTCTCCTTTTTTTTTTTTATTTTATTTACCTGACAGAGATCACTAGCCGGCAGAGAGGTAGGCAGAGAGAGAGGAAGGGAAGCAGGCTCCCCGCAGAGCAGAGAGCCCGACGCGGGGCTAGATCCCCGGACCTGAGCCGAAGGCAGAGGCTTTAACCCACCGAGCCACCCAGGCGCTCCCCAATTTCTCCCTCTTCAGCTACCGTGGAAATCCTGGAGTGTGGCTGCTAGACCAATTTCAGCTTTCAGCATTAAGGCTAGGAAGCAGTTCTGATAAACTTCGATTTAACTCCTTGCAGCACGAATTACTTATACTTCTGAAGTTGTGACAAGCCTAGGCTATTTCAAGTTTCAACAGAAAATCTCCACAGACAGCATGGGGCGCCTGGGTGGCTCAGTGGGTTAAAGCCTCTGCCTTCGGCTCAGGTCATAATTCCGGGGTCCTGGGGGCCCGGGGTCCTGGGATCGAGCCCCTCATTGGGCTCTCTGCTCAGTGGGGAGCCTGTTTCCTCCTCTCTCTCTGCCTGCTTGTGATCTGTCAAATAAAGAAAGAAAGAAAGAAAGAAAATCTCCACAGCAGAAGCATTTTTGTCACCCTTGAAGCGTCGTTTATTTAAACTTTCCTGGTCCTGTCAATCTCACTTGACTAGGGGTGGTAGCAATGGAGATTAAACTTCAAAGCAATTCCGTTACCTCCAAAAGAAAGATTATACATAAATTAATGAAATAACCATCGAGCTGCCAGGTTATCCTCCCGGAGGAAGTGATTTGGTCTTTAGAAGAACAAAAAGTGGGGGAGAGGTTGATCCTGAATTCTACTGCAAGGAAGAATTTCCTTCTTTACCCTATTCCATGTAGGAGCATGTGACAAATTTTATCTCATTTCTGCACCGATTAATGTTTTCTCTTAGCTCTCTCCCTTAGACTACGGGCTAGCTGGTATATTGTCACTTTGTTTTGAATTAATGTTCTGTTTTATTGGCTTATAAGGGTAAAGAGTTACTTTTAGAACTTTAAATTTCCAATAATCAGTCTTTCTGTTAAGTGAAATTACTCACTACTGTCCCTCCAGGTAAAAAGTAGTCCTGAAATGTTAGAAATGGTCTTTATGTGAATTTCTAAAATCTATTTCTGCATGGAAGGAGCTCCTATATCAGAGTTTGTATTTACTATTATATATAAATGTATAAACTTACATGCATAAATGTATAAATATTATATTTATAAGCTACATTAGGAATCATTGAACTTCAGACTCCAGAAGACCTTTGAGATTGTGAATCCCTCATTATGAATGAGACATTGAAACCCTTACAGTAGAAGTCAGCAAGAGAATACATATGCTATATCTCCTTAACCAGTAAGTTTTCTATGATTTATACCACATGCACTCACATAGATTATCAAAGGTTAGCTCAAACTTACTTAGGTGACATCACTTAAGTTTGTTTTTAGTGATAAGTGTAGGTAAAGGAGATTGGTTCTTTTGAAAATAAGTGCCATATATCCTATCCAAATTTTCTAATTACAAATAAATTTTAAATGCCTATTATAAAACACTGAGAAGAATAGCAACAAAGATATAATGATGGTTAGGTTAACATGGTGTATTAGCAATTTTTTCCTTCTTTGTGCAAAGAGGTTTAATATTTAATGATTTGTGTAATGTCATTACCACCAGTCAGGCAGTGACTACTACCTCATTGTCATTAGTAGTGTAATACAGTATAACCTATATATACCTTGCCTGTGTTTTATTCATTGTTTCAGTGAATATTTATGAAACACCTGTACATTCCAGGCCTTGTTTTTAGGGTCAGGGGGTATAGTGGAAAAAAAGCCAAAGCCCTTGCCCTCCTTGACCTTATTTCCAGTGATAGGTCTCACTCAGCCTGAGTATCTGCTGCTCTGCATAGACATCTTACATCCCCAGGACCATAGCTTATCCATGCTCCACTAAGCTGATGTAATTAAGAAGTGTGTTTGGAAACAGTGGAGGGCTGTGTGTGGTAGAAGACCAGAGGCAGGGAGTAAGCAATGATGATGAAACTGAGAAGAAAAGGTATATGTAGTTGCAACATGGTGGAGGGAAGTTTTTCCTAGTGTCACCCACTTGGTCTTTGGGCTCTCTAAACAATAGGAATTGACTCCCAAAAGGGAGTTCCAGGCAAGGCTTTTTTGGGGGCTTATTCTGGAGCACAAGGGAGATAGCACAAAGGAAAGAGTATTTCAGACTCAATCCTCTAACATAGGCCAGGGAAAGTTTTTAAAGGGACTAAGAACAGAAAGGAGTGATGTTGAGACATATAGAGTTGGGGATTTCTTGGCGCCTACACACTTAAAATTTTTGCTCCTTCACATGTTGCAAGTCTATTTAGCATGTTAAATCTCTTCTCATGTGCATGTTTTTTAGTATTATAATGAAGGGAATAGTTGGTGAAAAGCCAGGGCCAGGGGTCCACCTGGGTACAGACTAGTTTGATTTAGACTTCACCTGTCTTTGTAGTTCAGTCCCTCCTTGAGGTAATCATCCTGCTTCCACATTCCTGCAAGATATGCTACTCAAGATGCATAAAGTTTGAGCTGTCCAGGAAAGCTAGATTTCACAGTCAGAGTTGAGGAGACCAAAGTCCAGTCCGTTCCATGTCTCACTAGAAGCTGTTCTAAATTTGTCATCTTTCAAAGTTTTTTAACAAAGTTTAAAGTAACTCAGTTTTTAAGTTAAATTTGTTCTCTTACATATCTGTGTTACAATTTTCTTTTCTGAAACCATGGTAATATTAAATGGCATATGCATTTTTATTTTTTTTGGCATATGCATTTTTAAATGATTTACTTGAGAAAAGAAGTTGCCAAGTCTGTATTGGAGCATCTCCTCACTCTTCTTTTCATCCAAAAGCCTTTGCAGGGGAAAGTGGGGACTCTGGTACCCTCCCTCTCCAAGTGGGACTTAAGATACTGGTGGGGCAGTGAGCAGAAAGTCAGATGGGAGTGCTGAGTCTGTGCTATATTCAGAAGCACCGCTGCCATTTTATAATTAAGGTTTTTGTTTTTACTGTATTGAAAGTGCCTGCCTGACCCCCTCTGCCCAGGAAGTATCCTTAGTTTTTCATGCAAATAGACTTTGGCACACCCCAGCCCCTTGGTTGACCACTCATGTTTGAATTTCAGCAGATCCAATTAAGGTCAGAAAGGAAGGAGCCCTCTAGTTCCCCACTACAGCAATATCCAGACTCCTGGACTCAATAGACAAATGCAACCCCCACCGCACAGCAGCTTCCTAGACAGACCTACCAGCTTCCCACCAGTGTAGTTTGAAAGCCCTCAAAGGAACATCATGTTTCTTCTCCCATTCTCTTGCCTGAGGTTATCTTGTGTGCTTATGAAAATACAGGGAAAGGCTACAAATTGCTTATTGCTGAGTAAACCAGTAGATACAGTTATGCTGATAATCACAGGTTAACACTCTTTCTGTTTGCAAACAACCAAAAAACCCCAAAAACAAACGAAAAAAAAATACTTAGCTTAATCTCCCCACTTTTTAAAAACAATTGCTTTTTAACCTTGGATTTCTTTTGAAATCTGAAGATTTGCTAGTGGCAACTTTTTTTCTCTGAAATATACCTAACTGGGGTCTAGAGAGATTTCTTTCAGCCTTCCCACTCCCACACTCATTACCACAAGGGTCTGTGGCAAGGAACTGAGTACTTAGTCTGGCAAATTTGCTGATTCCAGACCTGGTGTGATCCAGGACACCCACAGTAGTTTAGATAACCAACAACAGCATGACAAAGTAGGCCAAGAGAAACACAATAATCACTTGAGATCCATTCAGCCTTGATCCCATTCAGCCTGGTGAGTTTTTTAAGTACCTTTTGGGTTGTTTGATCCTACAGTACCACGCTTTCAATTACTGTGAAGCCATTCTTAATCACTGGTAGAAAAAAGTGATCTTACCACAGAGCCAGGGGAACAGATATTCACAAAATAGAAAATAATCTTTCTTGTCCCAAAACTATCTCCCTTCCTATTTATAGTATTTCTTGAAGTTCCACCCTTAGAAATTTATTCCTTGGTACTTATAGCATGGTGGTTTTAAATCCTAAACATATTTGAAATGGTAAACAAATTAAGCCAACAGCCAACACACTTTTTCTATAAAGGGCCAGAGAGTATGTAGTCCATAAAGCCTAAAGTATTTACTATCTCTTTTGCATCTTCTTCTTTTTTCTTTCTTTTTTCACAACCCTTTAAAAATGTAAAAACTATTAGCTCATAGAGCATCTGGCTACTGGTCATAGTCTGCAGACACCTGCATTAAACTAAAGTGAGTATGCCTGTAACCTAGCTTCTTGACTCAAAGCATCCAAAGAATAGGCATTTTGAGGAAAATGACATAAAAGAGAAAAATGTTAATATTTGAAAACATCATGGCGCCTGGGTGGCTCAGTTGTTGGACGTCTGTTTTCAGCTCAGGTTGTGATCCCAGGGTCCTGCATCGGGCTCCCTGCTCAGTGGGGAGCCTGCTTCTCCTTCTCTCATAGAAGGGGTTGCTTGTGTTCTCTCTCTGGCTGTCTCTCTCTGTCAAATAAATAAATAAAATCTTAATAATAATAATAATAATAGTAATATTTGAAAACATCATATAACACTATCTGGCAGGTACTGTTCTAATCACATCACCTATATTAATCCATTTACATCTGTGATTGAAATAATATGATCTCCATTTCATGAATGAGGAAACTGAAGTAGAGGCTAAGTAACCTACCCAAGCTCACACAGCCAATAAGCAACTGGAACGTAAGAAGTCCAGTTCTAGAGTGTTTGATCATAACTGCGATGCTATGCTGACACAGAAAATAATATTTTAAATCATATAGAAACTATAAAAATATAAAAATGTTTTCTATAGAAAACAGAAAAAGAAGGCAAAAAAAACCACCCATAATTTCATCAGCTAGAAATAATCACTATTTTTTTGCTTATGTTCTTCCAGAATATTCCTATACATAAAGTTTCATCAGCTAGAAATAATCACTATTTTTTGCTTATGTTCTTCCAGAATATTCCTATACATAAAGTTCTTTACTCAACATGAGGTAGGTATAACTTTACAGATGGGGAAACTGAGGCTTAGAGGGGTTATGTGACTTTTTTAAGAACATAAAGCCGACATATGTGTGGAGCCAGAATTTCAACCCAGGTTGTTGCTTCCAGAACCTGTGCTCTTAACCCCTGCCCTATACTGTATTTGAGTTTATACTTACTCCCTCTCTCTTTGCCTCCACGCCCCCCCATGTGCTTGCTTTCTTTCTCAAATAAATAAATAAAATCTTTTTTGAAAAAATGAACGTAAATTGGGCAGACAAAAACATATCTGTCTACTACTACAGCTGGTGAGCCAGAATTGGAGTTGAGATCTTTGATCTCCCATTCCAATCCTTTTCTCATTCCTCTATCTGTTCATTTAGCACATATTTACTGACTACTCTATCGGGATTGTAGTTAGCTGTACCCAACAGTGGTAGTTTACATAGCAAAATGTCTAGAGATGGAAGTGGGTTTTTTTTTTTAAAAAACTTTATTTATTTATTTGACAGACAGAGATCACACGTAGGCAGAGAGGCAGGCAGAAGCAGGCTCCCTGCTGAACAGAGAGCCCCATATAGGGCTCCATCCCAGGACCCTGAGGTCATGACCTGAGCCGAATGCAGAGGCTTAACCCACTGAGCCACCCAGGTGCCCTCTGCTGAGCCACCCAGGCACCCTTTGGCATTGTTTGCTAATACCAGGGAGTCTTGCAGTTTCCTAAGCAGTGCACTGCCCTTCTTCGCCTCTGATCCTTTGCTCACTCCTCTGCTCACCCCTTGTTAGGCACTCTCTTCGTCCCAGTTTATTAGGGCTGTGATAACATAAACTCCACAGACTAGCTTGTTTAAACAACAGACATTTATTTGTCGCAGTTCTGGAACCTAGGGAGTCCAGATCAAGGTGGCAGCAAATTTGGTGTTTGGTGAAGTCCCACTTCCTGGTAGTTGACTGTCTTCTCAGTGTGTCCTCACATAGCAGAAAGGACTAGGAGAGCTCTTTGTGGTTTCTTTCATAAGGGCATTAATCCCCTTCACAAGGGCTTTGGCCCCAAAACCTAATTATCTCCCAAGACCCCACTGCCTATTATCATTGCATTGGATGTTAGGATTTCAACATATACATTTTGGGGGGAACATAAACATTCAGTCCATAATGGTCACCTAACCTGGAAAGGGTGATACCATTTCTCCCCGAACCTTTTCCAAACCCCCAGTCAGAGGAAATCTTTCCGATTTCCATATTTCTATAGTACCTTGTGCAATCAGTATAACACCAACTTTATTCTACCTTGTGTTTAAATTAACATGGTGCATACATATCAGTCTCTGCTGTTATATATGATTAAGAAACCATGATTTCTGGGGCGCCTGGGTGGCTCAGTGGGTTAAAGCCTCTGCCTTGGGCTCAGGTCATAATCCCAGGCTCCTGGGATCGAGCCCCAGAATTGGGCTTTCTGCTCAGCAGGGAGCCTGCTTCCCCTCTGCCTGCCTCTCTGTCTACTTGTAATCTCTGTCAAATAAATAAATAAATAAATCTTTAAAAAATAAAAAAATAGAAAAAGTTAAAAAAAAAAAAGAAATCATGATTTCTTAAGGGCTCAGACTGTGTCTCATTCCTATTTGTGGATCCCAGATGCCAACTGTTCTCCCGTCCTCTGACTATGCCAGCCATACATCCTCCCTTCTAGACCCAGAACTGCTTTGAGTTCTGCCAAAGTAAACCACATCACCTGAAAACATTAGTGAGCAAAGTGGACTTCACTGAAGGTTTTGTCATGGAGATGACATAACACATTACACAGAAAAACAGCTCTCAGATCTCATTAGAACAAGTGGCTCACATTTTCTTCCTTTTGCATTGTCCTCCTGACTGCAAACTCCTCTCCGCATTATTTTGCCTAAATTCAGAGGTGCTCCAGCCCTAGTCCCATTGGCACACCCAAACCCAGCATGAAGCTCAGCAAAATAAAGTCCCATGTAAGTAACAGGTCCCACTCTTCTCAGTAGTGGGGGTTCAAAACAGCAGATAATATTAAATAATGCTAAAAATAGTTAACATTTAGTGAGTATTTATTTTGCTTAAAGTACTGTCATCCCTGCAAGGCATATTTTATTATTCCCATTTTACAGTTGAGAAAAGGGAGGAATGAAGAGGTTAAATATAAATAAATATCACACAGTCAAAAAGTAGGAACCAGAAATCCAACCCAGGCACTTTGAATCAGGAGCCTGGGCCCTTAATAATTAAACTCTACTAATGTTTGTAGTGTCTAATACAGTGCCTTCCCTAATAAGGACATCAAGGTGTTGGTTGGATTCAATTTACTTGTATTTCTAAGGTAATTAGAAATATTCAGTTTCTTATGTTTCTTTCCAGCTGCAAACATTAATTTTTGTTTATGAAATACCAAATATCCATGTAAGAAAAAAACACATTATGTTAAAGCAAAAATTATGAGTATATTTCAACTTTCTGCTAGTTTTCTTTTTCTTAGCTTTATTGAGGTATAATTGGCAAATAAAAGTTGTATAATATTTGTATAACATGATGATTTGATATACCTATACATTGTGAAATGATTACCACAAATGATTACAAACAAATTAACACATCCATAATCTCACATAGTTACCATTCTTTTATGGTGTGCTAAGAATACTTAAGATCTATTCTCTGTGGGGCGCCTGGGTGGCTCAGTGGGTTAAGCCTCTGCCTTCAGCTCAGGTCATGATCCCAGGGTCCTGGGATCGAGCCCCGTGTCAGGCTCTCTGCTCAGCGGTGAGCCTGCTTCCCTTCCCCTCTCTCTGCCTGCCTCTCTGCCTACTTGTGATCTTTGTCTGTCAAATAAATAAATAAAATCTTTTAAAAAAATCTATTCTCTGCAAGTTTCAAATATACAATACAGTATTAACTATAGTGACTGTGCTATACATTCATCCCTATGGATATCTAAAGCTTTCTGTTTGTACTGGTATTAAGTGAATGAATGAACTGACTGATTTACTGACTATGTAACTCAGCTTCCTCATCTGAAAATTTGTTCAGCTGGTCATTTAATATTTATGCATAGAGAAACAGTGAAGTATAAGAAACACCCCTTGCCTTTAACAGCCCCGTGGAGATATTCACAGTCCAAGAGAGAAGTGTTGAACCAGATAATATTCAAGGTCCCTTCCGGCTCTAAAATTCTGTGATTCTGTTGAGTGGGAGGTTTGCTCTCCTTGTACAGAGGTGGTGGATTGCTGTCATTGTCGAGACATTGGGTAGCGGAGATGGAGGGGGTGCTTGTCAAATGATGGCTGAGGAGAGAATTTCAGGCTGCCCCTGAACCAAATAACAAGGAATAGGAAGCCTTGCCTACTGCCCTCTGACCTTCCTCACTGCACCCCTAACTCTACTACCTGCTCAGATACCTGGTATCCTCCTGCTGCCCTCTGAGTCCTCCAAATCCTGTTTTGACACTGGTTAAGCCGACTGAACATGCAAAGCTCCCTGTAGAGCTTCCCTCTTCCCTTTTCTCCAGGAGCTGGACACTTGATCTTTTCACTATGTCACTCTCATATCCTGCTGTTCTCAGCCTAGCTGCACATCACCCCGGGAACTCTTTACACATGCTAAAGCCCAACTCTCCACCTCTGGGGATCCTGATTTAATTGGTTTGACATGAGGCCCAGATACTGGTCTAGTTTTCTGTTTTTGTTTTCTAAATCCACAGTAGATGAGGGTTGCCTGGGTGGCTCAGGTCGTGATCCCAGAGTCCTGGGATCAAGTCCCACATCAGGCTCCTTGCTCAGCAGGGAGCCTGATTCTCCCTTTGCCTCTGCCTGCTGGAAGTTCCCCCTGCTTGTGTTCTCACTCTCTGTCTGACAAAAAAATTATTAAAAGCTTTCTTTTTAATCCTCAGCAGATGATTCTAATATATAGCCAGAATTGATAACTACTATACTTCAGACACTGGAGTTACTCAATTGTCCCTTGCTGGTTAAAGCCCCACTTTGGATTCTGGGACAGACTCTGTTCTGAGCCAGGGAAAACTCAAGGCTAGCAGCTCAGCAGCTCAGCAGCTCAGGGCTTAATCCCACTGTGACCTGGACTCCCAGTTCCAGCAATTAAAGGCTGTTGTTATTCCTTGTGATTAGGCTCCTGTCCCAAAGGAACGGGGAGAGTAAAAGAAGGCGAAACAGTTGCTGGGGAGGCAAAACAGCAGGTGTTTACTCTAATGCCCTCCCACTCCTTCTGCCCCTCCCACCATTCCCTGCTTAAACCTTGGTAATGAAGTTGTCCTGAGTAAAGAGTGCCTCTTTGGTGACAGGCATGAATAGGAAATTATCTGACCTAACATCTCTGAGCCATATGTATGTCAACCCAGATGTTTCTCTTATTTGACTTCATACACCTCCGTTGGTGATACCTTAGTAATCTCTTTCCCAGAGACATTTTATCTTTAATCTCCTTTCCTTTCTTCTCCCTCTTTTAACTTCATTTAGCTAATTCCAGAGTCTTCTCCTCTCTCTCTTGATCCATTTTTACAAAAGCATAAGACTAATACCAGAGTAAAGGGAAGACATTTTTTAAAGTACAGTTTTGATGTGAAAAGGAAAACAACCTCTAGAGTTCATGAAAGTGCTAATAAAACTCTTCACAATTCCCACAAAAACTATATTCTCTTCATTGTTTTCTTATAAAAATTTTTATTCAAAAACCAACATTCAACATAAAAGTTATTTTTTTTTTAGAGAGAGGGGTGGCAGAAGGGCAGAGGGAGAGGGAGGGAGAGAATCTTAAGCAGGCTTCATGTCCAGCATGAAATCTGATGTGAGGCTTAATCTCAGGACCCTGAGAGCATAACTTGAGCCGAAATCAAGAGTCATACATTTAACCAACTGAGCCATCAAGGCGCCCCATCATAAATGCTATTTTTAATCAGTTTGTTGTTTCCACTTTGGTACTTGTTTTACAAGTTTTTTTTTTAAAGATTTTATTTATTTATTTGACAGACAGAGATCACAAGTAGGTAGACAGGCAGGCAGAGAGAGAGAGAGAGAGAGAGAGAGAGGAGGAAGCAGGCTCCCCGCTGAGCAGAGAGTCTGATGTGGGGCCTGATCCCAGGACCCTGAGACCATGACCCGAACCAAAGGCAGAGGCTTTAACCCACGGAGCCACCCAAGCATCCCTCAAGTTTTGTTTCTTTAATATTTTTTCCTACTACTATTTCTTATAACACTTCATTTTGTGGATTACAGTAGTCCCTCCCTTATCCTTAGGGATATGTTCCAACACCTCCAGTGGATGTCTACAACTGTGACTGTCCCTGAACGCTATATATACAATTGTTTTTTTCCTATACATTCTTACCTATGATAAAGTTTAATTTATAAATTAGTCACAGTAAGTGGTTAACATCAATAACTAATAATAAAAGCAGTTATGACAAAACACATAAAAGTTATGTGAATATGTTCTTTCCAAAATATCTTTTTTTTTAAAGATTTTATTTATTTATTTGACAGAAAGAGACACAGCAAGAGAGGGAACACAAGCAGGGGAAGTGGGAGACAGAGAAGCAGGCTCCTGCGGAGCAATGCAGAGCTCCATCCCAGGACCCTGGGGTCATGACCTGAGCCACATGCAGATGCTTAACTGACTGAGCCACCCACGCGCCCCCTCTCAAAATATCTGACTGTACTCACCCTTTTTCTTCTTGTGATGATGTGAGATGATAAAATGCGCACATGAGGAGATGAAGTGAGATGAATGACATAGGCATGGTGACATAGTGTTTGGCTACTGTTGACTTCCTACTGAATCGTCAGAAGGAGGATCATCTGCTTCCAGACTGTGGTTGACCATAGGAAATTGAAACCACAGATAAGAGGGGGGGCCTACTGTATTCTTAGAAGATTAGCACTATCTATAACATTGTTCTAATTGAAAATTCCACTTGAGTACCACAGTTTTGAAACCCAACTGAGGGGTTCCATTGAGGACTGCATGCAGATATCTAGGTACCCCCTTAACTAAGAAGTCTGCTTTTCCAGTGTCACAGGGGCTATTCTTAAGGTTTCCCAAAGGAAAGGAAATGAATATGAAGGTAGATTTTAATGACATCCATTTCTTTTGATAACTCTGATGACTTCCCAGCTATCAGTGAGACAACAGGAGTTACTCTCTTCTTTGGCCCTGGAGAATCTGTTGTATATATGATTTTCCTAATGTCAAGGAGAGTATCATGACACAGTACCCCTTGCACCCATTTAATTACTATGACAATATGAAGAAGCAGTCCTTGTATTGTCTACAGCTATTCTCAGAAAAGTGCTTTTACAAATCAAACATATGTCTAATTAAAGATATATTCTAAAATGTGTTCATATTTCTTGACATTAACTATAAATCTTAGTTTGATTGTTCTCTGTTTTGACCAGGCACTGTGATTCTTTGTGAACATTAGCAAAAGACAAAAAAGGGAAAAAAGGAGGAAGAGAGAGAGAATTTTTAAATGTTTTTAAACATATAAAACAAAAAATTTTTCTATTATGTAGTGAAGTATGTGTTCTGTGTTGCTTGAGAGTATCACAATTATGATTTATGATCTTGATGTATTTTTGGTACATATTTAGATTAGTCATTGTGAGTCAGATATCCTAAGATCATTTAATTAATTACCTGTATTATCTAACCCCTACTTAAGTTTCTTTTCTAGACATATTACTCCTACAGACTAAATTATTCATCTCACCAAACTTTCTAAGCTGACAAAGCTAGCTGAAGTGCTATTGTGAAAGCAAGTCTTAGCTCAACAAATACTTTTTCTTTTATTAAAAGATAAAAGTAAAGAACTATAATGTCTAAAAATAGGCACTTGGAGCTTAAAATCTGTCAGACCATATGTTGTACAACTCCAAGATCCAAGAAACAAAGACATCTTTCTCCTGGGGGTATGTATTTTCACTAATTCTAGGGAATCGGGTGCCAGTCCATATGTATGACTATACAGTCATTTAAACATCATTAGAAGAGAAACAGATTATTAATTCCTGGGGATGGTGAAGGGAAAATATTAGTCAGTTGGCACTAATCTGATCTGCATGTATTTCTCCTTGTGTTGTGAGAATGCATGTGACAGTGTGATTTTTTCCCCCCAATGTCCTTGAAATTTCTTTTAAGGAAATTACTTTTCTTGTTTTTCTTTGGCAGTCAATGGAATGACTACAAAATATAAGGTTTGAGGCAATAACCTATAATAACCTATAAGGAAGATAGCATTTTATAAACTGTTAAACAATCTTTATAATTCTTTTTCTGTATTAAAATTTAATCCTTTTTTTTCCTTGTGGATATGTTATTTTATTGTCTTAAAGTTTAAAAACTTTTAAAACTGAAATAAGTTTTCAAACCTTACTGCCACTAACATCTAAATATGTTTTACATGTGTGCTATACATTCCATAACACTGAATATATTTTATATGGTGTAAACTCAACAATCTTCAGAGATTCAATTATAGTCTGATGCTAGAATATCATTCTCAGACTATGTACATTAGTACATTGAAGCAATTTGGCAGTTACTAAGTTTGGACCACAAACAATTCCAACCTCCAGAGGGGATTCTTCTCTGCCTTTATAACTGTCAGATCTCCATTTCTCTTTAGATTGCAGAGACCCAACAACATTGACATATTTACAAAGCCAAACACTTAAAATGTTAAGGGGAAGAGGTTCAACTGCTTTCTAATTACTTGACAGTGATTTCACAGGATAGTTGTAAAGGTAGAAATGTCTATTCTTTGTCAACTAACAGAAGAACTTCAGTCCTCTTCAAGTGATGAAAGGGGAAGGAGGAAATGAAAAGTACTATCAGGCAGTGTATTTCTTCTGGGACATGAGGCTGTATTTTTTTCAGTTTTTAGAAATATTTGTGTGTACATATATGTATATGTAAAGAAGAGTGTACACACATGATATAAAGATACAAAAAAATATACAATATAAGCCTAAATCTCTCTCCTTTTCCTCACTTACCCAGTTCCCCTCTCTGGAGGCAAACACTGATTTGGGCAGTCTCCTGGAGATTCTTCTAATAATAATTCATGCATTTGCCAACATACATGTATAAGTCCTCTTTCTCTCTTCCTCTTTTTTCACTCTAAGGGTAGTATACCATATACCTTTCTCTGTTCCTTGAGTTTTCATTCTTAAAGATTATTTTAGGGGCGCTTGGGTAGCTCAGTCAGTTAAGCATACAAGTCTTGGTTTTGACTCAGGTCATGATCTCAGAGTCGTGAGATTGAGCTCTGCCTCAGGCTCCATGCTCTGGGCAGAGTGCTGGAGATTCTATCCCTTTTCCTCTCTCTCCCTCTCTGCCCCTCTCCCCACTCAGGTGCATTCTCTCTCTCTCAAATAAATAAATAAAATCTTTAAAAAATAGATTGTTCCAAATCAGTATATATAAAAGCCATTATTTGTATACTGTCTGTATAATAATCCACTGCATAAATGTACCATAATTCAACTAAACAGTCCATAATAGCATGTACTGTTTCTCATCATTACTATTACAAATAGGCTGCAAAAAATTTTTTCATTTGCACATATTTTGTGTTTCACATATGCAAGATTATAGAATAAAAACCTAGAAATTGAAATTATTGGGCCAAAGAGTATGAGCATTTTAATTTTGACAAATAGAACCAAGATGTCCTCCATGAACATTGTACCAATTTTTACTCCTAACAGCAATGTATAAGAAAGAAGCAATGTTTTGTTGTTGTTGTTGTTGTTGTTATTTTGTTGTTTTTAAGAAACAATGTTTTTGACTAGGACCCACTTCATACTTACACTTCCAAAGGGATAAAAGCATCAGTATTTTTTTAACATGTTATAAATGTCAGGAAACTCTAGCATTTGGGAAATAATGACATATAAAGTAAGAGATAGCAAGCTGACAGAATATATATAGTACCCATTTCATAGTTTGTTAATAAGCAGGAAAACTACCATCATGTTACAAAAGAGAATTCTGAATTATATTTTTCAAAACCATGAAAACTGTTAAATCCTTCTATTTTTATGATAATGCTATTATCAAAAGTAATAGTTATTGCCAATAATAATGATAGCAAAGGAGGAAATATTGTATAGAATATATAAAACTGTCATGACACATAACACAGATATACAATTGGACTGTGACTTTTTAAAAAATCTGTATTGCAATAATAGGTATCACAATATTCTAAGACTCAAATTAGCCCTCAAATTTACTAGTGGTTATTCTGGAAATACATCTTAAAATAATTTGGGGGGGAAAAAGCCCTTGTTAAATATGTTTGGGTGTGCCATAAAACTTCTTGACCAAAAGACCAGATACAATTTTATTCATAAAATGAAAAAAGTTTTATACACTTATAAAAATAGTAGAAACGGTACAGAAAAATCCAAGTGCATAGCTTTGGAGGTATGAGCCTTAAGGAATATGAATATAAAAACTCTTCTCCCTTGGTAAGGTTCTTATGAGTACCAGGTAACTGTTCCATAAAAAGGAGAATAAGGGGGCGCCTGGGTGGCTCAGTGGGTTAAAGCCTCTGCCTTTGGCTCAGGTCATGATCCTAGGGTCATGATCCCAGGGTCATGATCCCAGGGTCCTGGGATCGAGCCCCTCATCGGGCTCTCTGCTCAGCCGGAAGCCTGCCTCTCTTCCTGCCTCTCTGCCTGCTTGTGATCTCTGTGTGTCAAATAAATAAATAAAATCTTAAAAAAAAAAAAAAAGGAGAGTAAGTATGCATTGGCACAAGCTCAGATTGTCACTTCTAAATTTTTGTGATGTAAGTAGGTAAAAATGTATGAATTTATGAAGAATTAATAAATTTTATAACTAGAGCAATCAGTTTTATAAAATTTCATAACAATGTGAATTATAATTTAAGAAATTAGAAATAAAATTCAAGTCCCCTTTATTAAAAAAAGATTCTCAAGAATTTTTAACAATCTTTTTGTCATCCAAAGTTTACTTTGTTATTCAAAATTCATGCTTAACTGAAAGTTAATACCACTATGTGTATTTTTCTGATAATGTTACTGGGGTTGGGCCAGACAGTTAAGTGGGCAACCTCATTATTGAAACTCTGATTATAGAAGTGGCCAAACAAGCAGTTTTAAAGACAAAGTTCCACACAGCTGGTTATCCCACTTAAATTGTGTCTAAAAAATACCAAAGAAAACAATTTTGTCAAACAACTAGTCATGTCAGTGAAACATAGAATCAGTCAGACCCATCTTTTGGCATCAAGTAAGGAACTGTCACTTGACTGAGTATTTCATATTTCACCCAAATATTTATCATGCTATAATTGTAGCTCTATCCTCAGATGACAGTGAAAAAGATGGAAAAAACCCTTCTTCCTGGGGCGCCTGGGTGGCTCAGTGGGTTAAAGCCGCTGCCTTCGGCTCAGGTCATGATCCCAGGGTCCTGGGATCGAGCCCCGCATTGGGCTCTCCGCTCTGCGGACAGCCTGCTTCCTCCTCTCTCTCTCTGCCTCTCTGCCTACTTGTGATCTCTGTCTGTCAAATAAATAAATAAAATCTTAAAAACAAAACAAAACAACAACAAAAAAAAACCCCTTCTTCCCAAAAGTCCTTTGAAATTAACCTAATTATGTAACTCTTGTCACGTTTTTCAACACAACATATTAGTCACCACTTAGGACTACAATGTGAGATACACACCACATGACAATGAAGAAGCACTGCTCTTTAAGAAGAATGGGCAAAAATGTACTAAATTGATTGTATTTAACACTAATATTAAATCTTCTGTCCTGATTTTCTCACAATTGCGTTTTCATCATCATCATTGTTACCATCACCATTTCTAGCATCAGAACCATATGTGATACCAAAACTTTAAGTAGTTTTAAGTATAAAGGGCCAATTCTTTATTCTGTTGTCTTTTTGGCACAGATTTCACATCTGCAGCTACTTGATGTTGGCTATCTGTAAAATGGCCTGGAATTTTACACATTAATATCTTCTCTCGAGATGATACCATGCCATGCAATTCAGAAGTATAAAGTGATTGGATTTGTTATCTCTTCAGATAAACCAGGCTGCTCATACAAATGTAGGAGTCAACCGCGGGATTTCTAGAATAATGTATTTTACATGTTTCCCAGATGCTGCTACCATGGTGACAGACTAACTGGTAACATTCTGGACTGCTTTATTATAACAGCTGGTCACATTATTTCTTAAAGCAGAAAAAGTATTTTACAAAATGAATGTTGAAAATTAAATGTTTCTCAAGTCATCACCCCTTTTTCTGTGTATCTACGATGCTGTCCCAGCTAACCACAGGATATAGACCTAATTAATATCCAATGAATTTCTCATGTGCAGTTTCTGCTGCTTTCTTCATCTTTATGTTAGTCTTTCGAAAGTCATTGAATTCAATAATAAACAGGACGGTTAGGCACCCTGACAATCAATATCTGCAGAGCCAACCAAAAATCACCCATTGATTGGATTGGAATGGATTGGATTCAGTTATTAAAATATCCAGAAAAAAAGGATGAATTATTTCTTTTTAAATTGTTTGTTTTTGAAGCAAAGATTACCAAATGAAATTAGCCAGACATGTAATACTTTTCTTCACACTTTGCAAAAAGAATCTAAGATAAGATCACAATGGTTTGTTTTCTATAAAATAGCTACAAGTAATGAATGCTTTACAAGTGAGGAAATTGTGGCTCAGAAGAGTTAGATAACTTGTATACAATTACACAGTTAGTAAGGTTATGTCAGAGCTGAAGTTGCAACCAGATCTATCAACTCTAAATCCCATGCTCACTTATTTGTGAGTGAAAGCAAAGATGTTTCATAGATATGCATCTCCAGAGAACAGAGCCAGAGGAAACTAATTTAAATCATAACAGGAAGTATTGAAGTTAGTTATAGAGAAAGGTATTTTAACAATGAGTATGGGATGGGGAAAGGAGCATCTAGGGAGTACTACTATTTCATTGGTAGTATTCCAGTTCTTACATTGAGTGGTGGGTTGACTGCTACTCATTATATTACCATATTATATCCCTTGTGTTGTGCTACAATTTTCAGTCAGTATTAAAAAATGTAATAAGGGGCTCCTGGGTGGCTCAGTGGGTTAAAGCCTCTGCCTTCGGCTCGGGTCATGATCCCAGGGTCCTGGGATCGAGCCCCACGTCTGACTCTGTGCTCAGCGGAGAGCCTGCTTCCTTTCCTCTCTCCCTGCCTGCCTATCTGCCTAATTGTGATCTCTCTCTCTCTGTCAAATAAATAAATAAAATTTTTTAAAAATGTAATAAAAACATTTTTTTAATTTAAAAATGAGTTATTGAGGGATGTTGCGAAATTTTTGCCTCAGTATCTCAGTATCTTATTTTATAAAATAAGTATCAGTATTTTATAAAAAATATAAAATACTCAGTATCAGTATTTTATAAAAAATAAAAACAAATGTGTTCCCCTGGGTAAACTCAATGTAATTAATGAGTGGGTTCCATGCAGCCCCCCATGGCACACAAAGTTCTGACCAAATACTTACTTATCATTACTGTTTCATTGCTATTTCTATGTCAGAACTCAAATGACTCCACTTGGTATTAGAGAAAATCTCCTAAAATAAGATTAGAACAAAATCACAAGAGGAGTAATTCTCCTAGGAAGGTCATTCCAATTCAAGTAGTTAATTTTGAATTTGAATTTTAGTACTTGGGTAACTTCTATTAAACCAACATGTACCTTTCCTTGATGTTAAGATACTAGATTGAGTTTTTAAAATAGCAAACCATTGTAACATCATCACATTAAGGAGGGAACACATGTCCATTTTCTCAAAATAGCAGTAGTTTCTTTTTGTTAACGTAAGTGATCTTAATAAAAACAGGCTAATTCACACATGCTATTCAGTATTACCCTGTTTTCACAGATACCTGATGGACCAACCCATACTGTGGTTTGGTTTTATTTATTTTTATTATAAAAGCAGTCAAGCTCATGGTCATAACAAGTCAGCCCCCAATCCTACCTTCCAGTGGTAACCATTGTTTTTTACCATTTTTTAAGTCTTTACATCCAATATGGGGCTCGAACTTACAGCCCCAAGACCAAGAGTCACAAGCTCTACTGACTGAGCCAGCCAGGTGCACCTATCTTTTACCTGTTTGTATTTGGTTCTCTTTATTACCTTTGTAACTCTAAATGACATATCTATAATACTATTTCTTCATTTTATGTGGACTTATTAAATTTTAATTCTTTACTTGTATTGAAATTGCATTTATATAATCTAAAAGGTCAAATAATACTACAAAGCTTAAATGAAGAATAGTAGACTTTGAGGTCCTGTTTTTTTCTGTCTTGCTGTGTCTCTTAACAGCTAGGCTCACAGGCAACTTCTTTCAACTCTTTTATCTCTTTCTCTAATTATTTCTATTTATAATTCTAAATAGTATGCTTATACTGTTACTTTTATTATTCTATTTTAGATGTTTATATATCACCTTTTTGTTATGAAAAATCTGGATTCAATTCCTATATGTTACTTACCTACATTCTTTGTTTTTTAAAAGAGGATTTTAAAAAAGATTTTATTTACTTATTTTATTTTTAAAAATTTTTTAATTTATTATTATTATTATTTTTAATTTATTTGACAGAGAGATAGGGAGAAGAGGAAACACAAGCAGGGGGAGTGGGAGAGGTAGAAGCAGGCTTCCTGCCAAGCAGGGATCCCAATGTGGGACTCGATCCCAGGACCCTGGGATCATTACCTGAGCTGAAGGCAGACGCTTAAGGACTGAGCCACCCAGGTGCCCCTGTTTTTCTTTTTCAAGGTTGCTTTGGCTATTCAGGGTCTTTTGTGGTTCCATACAAATTTGGGGGTGCGTTGTTCTAGCTCTGTAAAAAATGTCATTGGTATTTTAAAAAGAATTGCATTGAATGTGTAGATTGCTTTGGGTAGTATAGACGTTTTAACAATATTTGTTTTTCTAATCCTGAGCCTGGATTGTCTTTCCATTTCTTTGGGTCACCTTCAATTTCTTTCATCAGTATTTTCTAGTTTTTAGAGTATAGGTCTTTCACCATTTTGTTAGGGTTATTTCTAGATATCTTATTTTTTTTTAAAGATTTTATTTATTTATTTGATAGACAGAGATCACAAGGAGGCAGAGAGGCAGGCAGAGAGAGAGGAGGAAGCAGGCTGTCAGCTGAGCAGAGAGCCCGATGCGGGGCTCGATCCCACGATCCTGGGATCATGACCGGAGCTGAAGGCAGCGGCTTTAACCCACTGAGCCACCCAGGCACCCCTAGATATCTTATTATTTTTGGTGCAATTATAAATGAGATTGATTCTTTAATTTCTCTTTCTGCTGCTTCATTATTGGTGTATAGAAATGCAACAGATTTCTGTATATTTGTTTTGTATCCTGTGACTTTACTGAATTCATGTTTCAGTTCTAGCATTTTTTCAGTGGAGTCTTTCAGGTTTACTGTGTATTGTGTATCACATCATCTGCAAATAGTGAGAGTTTTACTTCCTTGCCAGTTTGGATATTTTTTATTTCTTTTGTTGTCTGATTGCTGTGGCTAGGACTTCCAGTACTATGTTGAATAAAAGTGGTGAGAGTGGACATCCTGGTCTTGTTCCTGACCATAGAGAAAAAGCTCTCAGTTTTTACCCAGTGAGGATGATTGTAGCTGTGGGTTTCATATACACCCACATAATGTTGAAGTATGTTCCCTCTAAGTTTACTTTGTTGAGGGTTTTTATCATGAATGGCTGTTGTACTTCATCATTTGCTTTTTCTATGTCTGTTGAAATGATTATATGGTTCTTATTCTTTCTTTTATTAATGTGGTATATCACATTGATTGATTTGTGAATATTATACCACCTTTACAACCTAGGAATAAATCCCACTTGAACGTGGTAAAAAAAATTTTCAATGTATTGTTGGATTCAGCTTGCTAGTATTTTGTTGAGAATTTTTGCATCTATGTTCCTCAGGGATATTGGCCATAGTTCTCTTTTTTAGTGGTGTCTTTATGTGGTTTTGGTATCAGGGTAATGCTCAGCCTCATAGAATGAATTTGGAAGTTCTCACTCCTTTTCTATTTTTTGGAATAATTTGAGAAGTATAGGTATTAACTCAAGAACTTGGCTTTTTATTCCAAAAAAATTAGATGCTGTTGGATAGTTCTGAGCAGAAATGTGACTGCTCTGACTTTCCTTAAGCTGGGTAAATAAGGGCAGAGTAGGACAAGCCATTAGAATGCTATTGCAATAAGTCAGATGAGAAATAGTAGTGGCTTGGACCAGAGTGGAGTGGTGGTAGCAGAGATATAAAAAGTGGTCAAATCCCAGGTATATTCTAAATGTAGAGCTAACTGTATTTGCTGACTTACTAGATGTGGAGTGTGAAAGAGAGGAGTCAAGCATGACTCTAATGTTTTTGACCTGCAAAAATAGAAAAAAGGAGTTGCCCTTAAGTGAGGTAGGAAAACCTGTGGGAGGAACATGTTGGAGGGTATATATCAATACTTCAGTTTTGGTCATATTGAATTTGAGATACCAAGTGAAGATAACAAATAGAGAGTCTGGGGAAAAGTCCAAGCTGAGATGTAAGCATAAAAATCTTCAGTATACTGATGGTATTTAAAGTCACGTGCCTGGATGAGATAACCTAGGGAATGTAGTAGATGCAAAGGTCAAGGACTCCAACAGTTGGAGGTTGAAGCAATGAAAAGGAATTGGTAGAAAAGACAGAAAAGGAGCAGTAAGAAAGTTAAGAGGAAACTACGTGAATGTCCTACTTCCCTGCAAGTCAAGTAAAGACATGTCTCAAAGAAAAGAGAGTGATCGTGTTTGTGTCAAATCTTGCTGATAGATGAAGGAAGATGAAGCCCAAGAGTTGATTTTAGACTTGGCATCATGGAGATCATCAGAAACTTCTGGTAGGAGTTTCAATGACATAATAGAGATGAAAAAAAAAATGATTAGAGTGGGCCCAAGAGAAATAGGCAGAGGAAACTGGAGATAGCTGGAGTGTTTCTGAATAGAGAAGGAAAAAAATAGAGCAATGGCTGGAGAAGTAAAGTTAAGAGAAGATTGGTTTTGTACACACATACACACACACATAGAGAGAAAGAGAGAGACATGTTTGTATTCTAATGAAAAATGATGCTGTAGAGGGAGAAAAATTGATGATTCAGGAGAGAAAGGGGAGAACTGCTGGAGCAATCTCCTTGAGTAGGCAAGGAAGGACAAAATCTAATGCACAAGAGAAGTTTGCCTTTGCTTCGGATCTCATCAAAACTAACAAGAAAAGGTAGGACAAATGCACATAGGAGGATGATGTGGTGTTATAAGTATGCAGAAGTTCTTTGTTTTAATTGTTTCCAAATTTTTCTCAGCAAAAGAAAGTGAGGTAGTTAGCTGAAAGTGAGGATGCTGGAAGAGGGTTGGCGTTCAATAAGAGAGAAAATGGCATGAAGTAGTCCATAAAAGAATGAATCATGGAAATATGTCATGAGTAATGTAGTATTGAGAGCCCAGTAGGGATTAGTGTCATTAATTTAAAGTGAAACCAGTCAGCATGGTTTTTTCTGCAGTCTTATTGGGAAGGGGTGGGTACAAAGAGTGAGCTTAGAGGTGGATTTAGCCACAGTTGTGGCTCTCTCAAGCAAGGGCAAAAAAGGAAGAAGGGCAAGGGAGATGAGGATACAAGATCTCTTTATCCCCAGAATTCTGTAATTTCTCAGTGACTGTCCTGTTGGAGTACTTGTATGCATTATATGCTAGGCAGTCTCTGGGCTCTTTCAAAGTAGAATGTCATGCTCTTTTGTTCTGAGAAGTTCTCTTGTATTTTTTCTTTCATATTTATCTCCTCCACTTTCTCCGTTATCACTTTCTAAAATTCCTACTAGTTGGATGTTAAACCTCTTATTTTCTAATTTTTTCTCATGTATCTCCTTCTCTGCCTTGTTTGCCAAGAAATTTTCTAGATTAGTTTCTAACTCTTCTATTGAAAATTTCATTTTCACTATTCTTTTTATTTTCCAAGCTTATTCTTAGACATTAGATATTACTTTCTTATAGCCTTCTATTTTTGCCTCATGTACATAAACAATACCCTCTCTTTATCTCTGGGGATATACATTACATGAGCTTAAAAAAAAAATTTTCCCCTCTCTATACTGTCTCTTCAAAAAATTTTTTTCACTCTCTACACTCTGTTTTCTCTAAGTTCCTTATTTATTTTGGCTTCCATTTTAAATGATAAAAGTTTCCTTCAAGTATCTGGTAATTCTTGATTGTCTATTTTTATGTGTATAGGTATTGGCCAGGGCTTGTGGATGAGTGGGCTCCTCTAAGAGAGATTTGGCAGGGCTTGAGTTAGAGAGTTAGAGAGCCTCCAATTACTTTCTCATCTTCTCTTGGGTTTATCCATTTCCTCAGGATTCTTGCAATATCCCATATGGGAGTACATGCCTAGCCTCCAAAATTCTGGAAGCCAACAAGGGAAGTTGGAGCAGAGAGGTTTGCTGAATCTTGTATCAATTGGGTGCCTCATTCCTGACCTCAGCTGTTCCTGGTATCTACAGGTTCAGAACCTCTCTGATTCAGAATTTCTGAATGGGACTTCTGTATCCAGTTCTCCACATGAGGAGCTTGGAAGGCTGTTCTAACAAGTAAAAAGCTGAACAAGCTGAAAAATCAATAATTATTTGATCCATGAGAGAGGAAGACATAGGGCAAATAACTGCTCCCAAGATTGGAGAGATGGGTAATTACAGGGAAGTCATGCCTAGAACAAAGACTCAGGGATGGAACTGGGTGAGGGAACCAGTGCGGAGGTGGGCAAAGCTGAATTGTAATTGACGAATTGCTGGAGGTTGTGCGTGGACAAGTATGGGAGTAAAAACTTGGGTGTTTATGTGAAGTAGATTATTGAGGCTTAACCACTAAATATGTACCTATAACATCATATAAGAAATTAAAAATAATTTCACAGAATAGCAGTTCTTTATTTTATCTCTTCATATTCTCCAACCCTGCAGAAAATGAATAGCAGGTTGTAAATGTTGTGTTTGTTTTCTGAGATTAGTGGAGTTTAGCATGATAGTAAGGCTTCATGACTTGATCAAGAAGTATAATCAGGTGAACTATTTTTATGAGGATTTTCCAGATGCTTTCAACAACTAGGTGGGCGAAGGGGAGATGCTATTCTCTATTTGAATTTTTAAAATATTTTCTCAAAAGTCTTTGTTTTTTTTTTCCTTATTGGGATGAAAGTTTATTTAATGTTTTGAAACCACTTTATCACTGACCAGTTTTAATGAATGGTTTTGCAATTATGCCACTACTGCATTTTATTTTATTTTTTTTGAAGATTTTATTTATTTATTTGACAGACAGAGATCACAAGTAGGCAGAGAGGCAGGCAGAGAGAGAGAGAGGAGGAACCTCGCAGGCTTCCTGCTAAGCAGAGAGCCCAATGCAGGGCTCAATCCCAGGACCTTGGGATCATGACCTGAGCCGAAGGCAGAGGCTTTAACCCACTGAGCCACCCAGGCGCCCCACCACTACTGCATTTTAAAGGTTACAAAGATGAAATTGCAAAACTGAAAATATTCTAGTTACCTTTAGGTAGAAAGTTTCATTACAGTCATTACGTATCATTATCTTTTCAATTCTTTGAGATGTAATTATTCTTCTAAACAGATTATAACTGATCATTATTTTAATATCTTATACAAAGTTTACCATCATTTAAATGTTAAATGAGGACAGATTATGGAATGTGTCAGAATTGCATGTGGTCTACAACAACTATGATTAATAGCTACAATGTCTTTCTTTAGTTCAAAGTAAGATTGCCTTTTAATTTTTAGAAGGAAATCAGTTTTTAAATTGATAGTTATAAGAATACCCTAATGATATCAGAAATTGTCACGGTCCTTGCCATATATTAGGGAAAAAATAAAAATAAAAATATTCTGCTTTAGGGGCACCTTGGTGGCTCACTCGTTAAGCATCTGCCTTCGGCTCAGGTCATGATCCCAGGGTCCTGGGACTGAGCCCCACATCGGGCTCCACACTCAGTGGGAAACCTGCTTCTCCCTCTCCCGCGCCCCCTGGTTGTGCCCCTTCACTTTCTCTCTCTCTTTGTGTCAAATAAGTGAAATCTTTTAAAAAATATATTCTCCTTTACTGAGTACATGTTTATTTATCCACTACAAATGGCTATCTGAGCAGCCAGCCCATGGCTGAGGCATTGAGTATAAGAGCTACAATTTATTTTTGCACCCTTTACATACCATTTGTACTATTTTGAATATTTTTCTTGAAATTGACTTTAAATTTTATGCATTCTAAGCAAAAATGTTTGTAATGCCACACTTGTGAAAGATATTTTTCTAACACACATTAAAGTATAATATTAGTTAATTAATAAGTAAGTAATTAATAAAAATAAACAAAATATTAAAAAATATATATATACATATTCTGCTTTAAACCTAATAAAACTGTGATTCATTGCCCTTGGTGGCAGGAAGAAAGTAAACATAGTCATGGTTAAGGGTACTAAATTCTACCATCTGAAAGACCCAAGATTAAGTCCTGAGTCTGCCTCTTAATCAGCGCCACAACCTTGGGAAAATTGCTTAACCTCTCTAGCTCAATCTCCTCATACCAAAATAGAGATGATACATTCCTCATAGAGTTGTTATAATTATGTTGAGATAATGGGCATAAAGTTTAGAACATGACTGGTAGGTATTTGGGAGGCAATCAGCAAATATTATCTGTCACAATTATTTTTATGGCGAGCAATTTGAACCTTTCAGCCTGCATAATTTCTTCCTATTTTATCATCTGTAGTTTTGTTCCCTTTTAGAAACTGAAATTCTAAAACAAAGAATGTTGTGTAACATCTTGGTCTTTTTTCTTACTTGTTCTCTTGTTTATTTTAAAAACCAATGCTTAAGTTTTGTAAATGTACATCCTAGTTTATCATTACTAATATTTAATCAATAATGAGGTACATTTCCTTGATTGAGGCAAATTTTCTTGGTATGCCTATTTTCTCATGTCAGTGCTTCTATGATGATAAACCATTTAGGGCCATGGATGAGATGTGGAATGTAAACAGGTCACATAATATGAAATTATTACATCGCTAGATTCATTCTGAAGTATGAGTAAAATGTATTTTTCACTTCATTGGTTAACCCACCTATGGTAGAATAGAACAAATAAGACTTTATTTTTCTGACGTAAGAAGTCTAGAGATGAACAGTTATTGTAGTGGTTCAGTGGCTTAGCAAAGTTAGGTCAAATATCTCTGCAGTTCTCTCTCAGTGAGCACAGGCAAAATGAAATGACTGTGGCAGCTCTAGGAATCCTAGGAAGAAAGGGTGATGGCTGGAGAGCACATGAGCTACCTCTGGTGCTTTCTTTCTTTTTTTCTTTTTTAAAGATTTTATTTATTTATTTGGCAGAGATCACAAGTAGGCAGAGAGGCAGGCAGAGAGAAAGGGAAGCAGGCTCCCTGCTGAGCAGAGAGCCCAATGTGGGGCTCGATCCCAGGACCCTGGGATCATGACCTGAGCCAAAGGCAGAGGCTTTAACCCACTAAGCCACCCAGGCGCTGCCCTTCTGGTGCTTTCTTTTTCCTTTTTTTAAATTGTGCTATAAAAATGAACTATCTTAAACCTACCAATCAATGCATGTTGACAAATGTATACACAATACACAAATGTGATCATTACATAAATCAACACACAGAATATTTCTGTCACCCTTGAAATTTCCCTTGTGCTTCTTTCCAGCCAGTTACCTCACAAACCCAGAGGCAACCATACTTCTAATTTCTATCAGTAAAGCTTAGTTTTGCCTTCTTGAATTTCATAAAAATTCACATTAAAAACACATAATATGTACACTCACCTGCATTTTTTTCACGTAACATATTTTTGAGATTCTCCTATGTTATAAATATTAAGAGATTGGACCTTTTATTGCTAAATGGTATACTGTTGCCTGTTCCTTTTTAGTCAGAATACCAAAAACTTTCTCAGATGCTTTCCTAGTAAATGTCTACCTGCATCTCATGGGTCATATCTGGTCACATGGCCAGTCCTTGTTGCAAGAAAGTCTAGGAAAAGTACTTGTCTTTCCAGCTTCTATCATCAGAGGCTATAAAGGTGAGTCAGGTTGGGAATGGCTTTTGAGTAACCAAACAACATCTGCTAAAATGAATTTCACAGTTTTAAATGTTATGATGAAACTTCAATTTCACTGTTTTTATTAAAAAGTGCTGGTTATTGTATTTATCTTATTTATATATTAAAAAATTCTAGGGTAATCTAAGTTTAAATTGGAAAGAAACCAGTGAAAAAAATTTTAATGTGGATTGTGAAGCTGCTTGCTTCACAATTAAGAAAATAATCTTAAATTAAAATAAGGAAATTGTTTAAAAAAGAAAAATAGGGACGCCTAGGTGATCAGTGGATTAAGGCCTCTGCCTTCAGCTCGGATCATGATTCCAGGGTCCTGGGATCGAGCCCCGTGTCAGGCTCTCTGCTCAGCAGGGAGCCTGCTTCCCTTCCTCTCTCTCTGCCTGCCTATCAAATCTCTGTCAAATAAATAAATATATCTGAAAAAAAGAAAAATAAAAACATAAAATTATGTAATGTGAATTGGAATACTAAAAAAAAAATGGTATTTTCCAAAATTGTGCTATCCAATAAAATAGCCACTAGCTACACATGGCTATTTAAATTAAAATGAAAATATTCAGCCTGTCAGTTGCACTAGCCACATTTGAAGTGTGCAGTAACTTCATGGCTATCGTATTAGTGCGGATATAGAATATTTTTTCAGTCACTGTGGAAAGTTCTGTAGGACAACATTGCTTAAGATAAAAATAACAAATAATGATTATTTGCCATCATTAGAATAGAATCTTAATTGATTTGGAGAACTATCAAAGAGTGGGGAGTAGTTTTACTACAGAGAGATTTAGTTAATATTTAAGTGAATATTAAAGCAAGAGAGATAAAGAGAGAAGTGAAATGTTCATTTTTTTCAATAAATACTTATTGAGCACCCATAATATGCCAGACTTTGGGAGTATAGCAATGAACAAAATAAACAAAATCACTGTTTGGGGGGCATTTCTGGCATGAGCTGGGACAGAGACATAAAATAAATGATACCAGGTAATGATAGTGCTGTGAAAAAAAATGAAGCCAGGCAGAACATTCTTAGAGGGGGTTCAGGAAAGGTCTTCTCTGGTAAGATAATTGTAGCGAGACCCGAAGAGTATTAGAAAGTGAGCAGTCTGGCTACCTCCAGAAAGAACATTCCAGGCATTGGCAATATCAAGTTTGAAGACCCTGAGTTAGATAATGCTTGTTTTTGTTGTTGTTGTTTGTTTGTTTTGTTTTTTAAAAAAAAGACCAAGGAGACCAGTGTGATTGGATCAGAATAAGTAAGGCAGAGAGGGTAGATGAAAATCAGAGACCATATCTGATAGGCCTTATGAGGATTTGATGTTTTACTCCATATGAAATGGAATGCAATTGAAGGCCTTGAGCAGAGGAATGACATGATGTGACATATTTTATAAGGATCAGTCTGGCTATTGTATAGAGAATATGCTGTAAGGAGGCAAGGGAAGGAAACAGAGAGGCTAGTTTCATAACCTTAGCAAAAGTCAGGGTGAGAGATCATGGTGGCTTGGACCAGGGCAGTACTTGTGGAAGTGGAGATTATGGATATGCAGGATTATGGATATATTTGAACACAATTTACATTGGTGGACTGAATAAAAATCATGAGAGAAAGAGATGGGACAAGAGTGACTCCAATATTATCAGTCTGAGGAACCTCTAACGTAGGATAACCAATCACTGGGAGATGGAAAACTATTGGAACAGCAGGTTTTGGACATACCTAAATGTGTATTGCATATTCAAGTAGAATTACCAAATAAGTAATTAGATATTTGAATTTAGAGTTCAAGAGAGAGTCCAAGTTGGAACTATAAGTAGGCAGCATATAGCAACGGCACCAGGTGAGATCACCAAAGTAGCGAGTGGAAATAGAGGAAAGATCAGAGGACTGATCTTGGGCACTACAACATTTAGATGTCAGAAAAATAAGAAGGAACCAAACCTGAACATTGGATTTGCAAACATGATGGCCATTGGTGACCTCAACAAGAGCAATTTGGATAGAATTGTGGGGATGAAAGCCTGCTCCCCGTACTACCTCTAGCCCCGGTAGTACAAAGGGTCTTAGGGAAGAATAGCTCCCACTTAAGAGGATTGCAGGGAAAGCAGTGCAGTAGGGGAGAGTGAGTTTCAGGAGATCAAGAAGTGAAAGGAAAAGATCAGAGAAGAGGTTTCAGGTATTTGGGATTTTGCTAACTACCCTTGGTGAGTTCTAAAGGGCACATTGGAAAGGTTTGATTTGAGAAATGAAAGAGAAATGGGGAAAGGAAGCACAAGATAGGGGTTGTATTACAGAACATGTGAAAAGTTCTCTTGAGTTTTAGTTTTTAAAAAAGTGGAGAATTGAAGCCATTAACTGGATGATTCCATTATTTGCTCTATTCATGTCTTCTGGATTATTGCATTAATTCTCATTTAGGTTGTATTATGCAGATACAATTTCCATAAATTATCAAAGATGAAACATGAAACTAAAAAGAGGGAGTCAAAACTGTATATAGGCTCTGTAGATTTGTTGTTTCCACTACTTTCTTATCTCTAGTTCCTAGGGGCTCCTATATGATTGCTACAATAAGTTGAATTAAAATATATAGAAAGAAATTATCACAACAAATTTATTGACAAACACTACATGTTTTTCATTAACAAAGGTAATTGGAAGAAAAGCAATCATGAAAAGTACAACAATGGTGATAATTTTATGTCTTCACATCTAAGCATTTTTATTATTATTATTTTTATTATTTAATATTTATTATTATTATTGATTCCATTGGTCAGTCTAGGCAGGATTGAATTTCATTGATATGTAAATCAATATTCCCTATTCCATAAGAATGCAAAACTAATCAGACATACATACCAGAAAAGAGGACGAATTTTGTGAAATCATTACTTATACCAGTATATAGAGCATAACATGCTTAAAAATACATTCATACAAATGAGTTGTATATCTTATATTTTTAGATTTCTTTAGAGCTACTATTCAGATTACAAGTATCCTTATAAGTAAAATGAAAATCAGATATTGATTGGCAACTTGCTTAATTGAAGACTTTATAACCAATGCTAAATCATCATGTTTTTATATTTAAGGGCTGGGAATGGAAATGTTTGGTGATCTCCCCTAACAGCCAAAATAAATGCCTTTTGAATTAAAAAATATATTCTTTGAACATCACCTTTATTAGATTTTCACTGATGAGGATGTGTTTCACCAGCTTGGTACATTTGAAATGGTATCTGAGTATAGTTTTAATTTGCATTTGTCTTATGAGCTAGGTCCACATTCTTCCATACATTAAAGTACTATTTACATTTCTTTTTCTGTGAACTGTTAATATATTTGTTTTTCAAACCTAGATTATTTAAAGATGATCTTCCCAAATTAAGATTATGTCATATGCACATTTTCCCAAATTTAAATTCTATAGCAATAGCTACAATTAAAATGGTAAAAAAGAAATGGTAATTTCATATCTGTGTTGCTACATATTTGGCATTATTTATATATAGAGGCTGTCTCACTTTGTTTGGGTTGTGCTAACAGAATACCATAACTGGGTGGTTTATAAACAAGAGAAATTTATTTCTCAAAGTTTTGAAGGCTTGAAGTCTGAGATCAGGATGCCAGCATGGCTGGGTTCTCGTGAGAACTTTCCTCTGGGTTGCAGACTGCCAACTTCTCATTGTATTCTCACATGGCAAGAAACAAAGAGGGAACTTCCCAGGATCTCTTTTATAACGGCACTACTCCATTCATGAGGGCTCCACTGTGGAGATCTAATCACCTATAAAATGTTCTACCTTCTAATACCATAACAACAAGGGTAAGATTTCTATATATGGATTTAGGGGGAGGCCAGATATCCAGGATATAGCATTACTCTTGTCCTCAGACTACCTGCGTCACTGTCACAGTGGGCTGCCTGTTAAATGTGCAGATTCCTGGGTCCCTTAGGTCTGGCTCAGATCTTCTGACCTAGAAATTTACATTTCTAGTAAACATTCAATATAATTCATAGGTGCAGTAACACCCAATATAATTCATAGGCACACTAAAGTTTGAGAACCACTATAGTAGAAGGCATAAAGTCAAGAAAGTAGCAAATGTGGACATCAGAAGAAAGCTGGAATAGCAATGCTTATATCAGACAAACAATTTTATTTATTTTATTTTTTTAAAGGTTATTTATTTATTTATTTGACAGACGGAGATCACAAGTAGGCAGAGAGGCAGGCAGAGAGAGAGGAAGGGAAGCAGGCTCCCTGCCGAGCAGAGAGCCCGATGCGGGACTCGATCCCAGGATCCTGGGATCATGACCTAAGCCGAAAGCAGAGGCTTTAACCCACTGAGCCACCCAGGCGCCCATATTTTTAATTTTTTTTAAAGATTCTGTTTGGGAGGGAACACGAGAGGGGGAAGGTCAGAGGGAAAAGCAGACCCCCTGCTGAGCAGGGAGCCTGATGCGGAACTCGATCCTGGGACTTGATCCTGGGACTCGATCCCAGGACTCCAGGATCATGACCTGAGCTAAAGGCAGTCGTTCAACCAACTGAGCCACCTGGGCACCCCAGACACAATTTTAAACCAAAGCCTGTGACAAGAAGTGAGGAAAACCACTATGTCATAATAAAGGGGACTGTCCAACAAAAAGATCTAACAGATATAAATATTTATGCCCAGCATGGGAGCACCCAAATATATAAAACAATAAACATAAAGGAATTCATTGGTAATAATAAAATAATGGTAGGGGTCTTCAGCCTTCTATCAACGGACAGATCATCTAAGCAGAAAATCAACAAGGAAACAGTGGCTTTAAGTGACACACCGGGCAAAAAATCAGCAAATGTAATCTGGACATGAACAAAATATTTTAAAAATTTGAAGCTACTATAAAAATGCTTAAAAATGAAATTTAAAATTGCTCTTATAAAGGAAAATCAGCAAAACTTATAACTAAATCAATTTTATCTGTAAACTTTGAGGTTCTGTATTTAAATTAGAAACTTAGGATTCTTTTTTTTTCAAAAAGTGATGCAGTCATACCTCAGTTTATCAATGTTGACGTCAGATTCAAGTCCTTCTAATACATTAGCTCTTTTTAAGCCTTTAGGTAGTTTTTTTTTTTTTTAAGATTTTATTTATTTATTTATTTATTTGACACAAAGAGAGATCACAAGTAGACAGAGAGGCAGGCAGAGAGAGGGGGTGGGGAAGCAGGCTCCCCGCTGAGCAGAAAACCCGATGTGGGACTCCATCCCAGGAAACCTGAGATCATGACCTGAGCCGAAGGCAGAGGCTTAACCCTCTGAGCCATCCAGGCGTCCCAAAGCCTTTAGGTAGTTTTTATAAATCATTGCTAGAGAGTTTCAAGTGGCATTCTAGTCATTAGATTAGAAAAATAAGTTTCTGGGGCACTTGCTGGCTCAGTTGGTGGAGCTTGTGATTCTTGATCTTGGGGTTTTGAGTTTGAGCCCCAAGTTGGGTATAGAGATTACTTAAAAATAAAATCTTTTTTTTTTTTAACGATTTTACTTATTTATTTGTTAGAGAGAGAGAGAGAGAGATAGTGCAAGCACAGGCAGACAGAGTGGCAGGCAGAGGCAGAGGGAGAAGCAGGCTCCCTGCCAAGCAAGGAGCCCAATGTGGGACTCGATCCCAGGACGCTGGGATCATGACCTGAGCCGAAGGCAGCTGCTTAACCAACTGAGCCACCCAGGCGTCCCCAAAAATAAAATCTTTTAAAAAAAAGAAAAGAAAAAAGATTAAACAAGTACAAGTTTCATGAGTCATGAATAATCTTTTGAAACCTAAAATATTAAGTGAAAATGTCCTAAATTTTATTTAGTACATTCTTTAAGCATGTACTGATTTTGTTTGGACAAGCAGGTTAACAAAATGAAGTTAACATTTAGATCATTACGGAGCCAGGACATGGTAGGACTTTTCCTACCCAATCATGAAAAGTTGGGCGGCTTATTTAACCTCTAAGGCCTTTGTTTCTTATTCTATACAGTGTGGAAGATACATCACTATGCTTCCTCCTATTTTCTTTATTATATACCCCTCATCTCTACTAATAAGTAAAACTAACCATTTTTGGTTTTAGCATTTAATGTCTTTTTCTTCAGTTTAATTTAATTACAAGGGCCTAGTCACCTATCTGCAAAATAAGCTAAATTGTATGTCCCATAAATATTTGTCTTATGAAGCCTGTAAATTGTGTATGGGTTTCTGGCATGGCAGGAAATGTGACTGCTGAGTCAACGTATGGGGAGCCCCTTGAATACCTTTCCGACTAGAATGGGGAGTTGGTGAGGGAGAAGAATTGGAGTTAGGGATCATAGTAGAATTGGGGCAAGTTATGGAAGGCTTTGAATAATGGATTTAGGAGTTTGAAGTTCATCTTACACGCAATAGGGAGTCATTTATAATGGAATGACTTCATGAAAGTTGCATCTTAGAAAGCTAATCTGACATTTATGGGGAACAGTATGTAATGGGGAGGAATGAATCCGATGTACCATCTTAGAGTCTTCTGAAGTTTTCAAAATATGGTAATCAGGGTTTAGTCTATTATGTTGGCAGTGGAAAAGGAAAAACTTAGAGGAAATTAAAAGACAGTGGGAAAGAAAACACAAAGGGACATGTGTCTAATAGATATGACAGATGAGGTAGAGAAGAATACAAGATGTCTCCAAAATTTTAAGTTGAGGAGACCAGAAGTGGGTCATTAACTGAATTAGAGAAGTTTGGAAATGTTGCTATTGGGGGGAGGATCTTGAATATTGTTTTAAGCAATTTGAATGGCAAGTGATGGTGAGAACTGTACAGTGGAAATGGTAGCTAGCAATGTCTTCTAATTAGGGAAGAAGCAAAGCCGTGAAGCTGTACAAAATGGTGAAACAATGGGGTAGATAATTACTATCTGGTTTAGCAGAAAAATTGGAGATGAAACTTTTGTCTGAATAATTTTGGTCCAGGTTAGAAGAAGATAACACTGTTTATTATTATATGATCTTGTATCTGCATTCTCAGTGTTTTATCCTAGCCTTGGAAAAATTGAAGGAATCAATCAGTAAAATCCTCAGTATTTAGTTTCACAATGAACACTTTTGAAAAATGAGAACGACAGATACCTGTTTGGAAAGAGTCATTGATGAGATATTTGAGAGAATCTGACTCATTTTAAATCTGAGTCATTTTTAAATGGTTTGCATAACAAAATACAGAATTCAGCAGCAGGTGAGGTGCCTTAAAGAATTGTATTAAAATTTTAAAAGTCTATGTACATTTTAAAGATTTGTGGACAAGGACACAATTGAATTCCATATTGATACTTGACTCAGGCAAAAACTCCAGAAAGCCACATATTAAAACAAAACCAGAATTATAAGAGAAAAATGTGTCTGCATTTAAATGAAAATGAGTTTAATAAATCAATCATGTAGTATTGTCATTAAAATAGGTGTGACATACAAATAGGAGTTAAGCACATAGGAAAACACAAAATAACTCTGCTATGGTGAAACACATAGTTTAAACATTTAATGAAAATTACTTGGTTAACTTAAGTGAGTTATTAGAATTTGGTTAAGATCCAGTGAATGGCAACTAAGGTGATCAAATATATTTTAAATAGACCGTGTAGGAAAGAGCTAAAGAAAAATTATTTAATCTATTAGAGAAAAGGCTAAAGACAAACTGTAATGTCCCTCCTCCTGAATTTAGGAGTTATATTTACTTCCAAACAATTTCAGAGAGAATCATCTTTTTTTTTTTTTAAACACAGAATTTAAAGAATTGCCTCAATTGCTGCTGCAGCTTTTGTCAGGTCATAGGTCAGCTTTTGACCTATATCGGCTACTTAAATGAAGTAATTCTAGGTCTTATCTGACCAATTTGTGAAGGATCAGTTAACATGGAAATGGCAGTCACAAAAGACAAGCATACCTTGGAGATTTTGCCGTTCAATTCCAGACCACCAGCATAAAGGGAGTATCAGAATAAAGCGAGTCAAATATATATTTTGGCGTCTCAGTATATATTTTGTGTTTGCTGTATGCTGTAGTCTCCTAAGTATGCAATAGAATTATGTCTTAAAAAAACAATATACATACCATAATTAAAAAATACCTTTTTGCTAAAAAATGCTACCCATCATCTGAGCTTTTGACATTTCATAATTGCTGATCATAGATCACCATAACAATTATTAACGAAAAATTTGAAATATTGCAAGAATTACCAAAATATGACACAAGAGAGCAATCGCTGTTGGAAAAATGGTGCTGATAGACTTGCTTGGCGTAGGGTTACCAGAAACCTTTAAATAACTGTCAAAACACGTAATATCTGTGAAGATCAATAAAATGAAGCATGGCTGTACTGTGCGGAAGGATGGAGAAAGCTTCTCAAAATATGGTTTAACTATGATTAGAGCAGTCTCTTGTTTGCTCATCACAGTAGGTACTCCTAGTTTGCTATCTTGCCAATATGAACTAACACTATAAACAATCCCCAGTTTAAGATGGTTCAATGTTCAATTTTTGACTTTACAGTGATGTGAAAGTGATACGCATTCAGTAGAAACTGTTTTTTGAATTTTGGATTTGGATCTTTTCCTGCTGATCTTTCCTCCTGAAAGGAGACTTTCTCGTGATGCTAGGCAGCAGCAGCAGGCCACAGGTCCGAGTCAGCCATTCTATTATGAGGGTAAAAAACCGATGTACTCAGAGCTATTTTGTATCCTTACAACCATTCTTTCAGTACAGTATTTCTTTTTTCTTTTTTTAGTACAGTATTTCAATACATTATTCAATAAATTTTCACTTCAGTGTCATTTTCAATAAACTACATGGGATAGTAAATAAAATAAAATGTTGACATTTTATTATAACATAGACTTTGAATTACATCATTTCGCCCAGCTGTAGGCTAATAGAAGAGTTCTGAGCAAGTATAAGCTAGGCTAGGCTAAGCTATTACGTTTGGTAGGTTAGGTGTATCAAATGTGTTTTCATTTATGGTGGATTTATCAGAATGTAACCCATCATAGGTGGAGGAAGATTTAAATAGAAAATAGAAAAAGTACCTTTAGGAATCTTTAATTCCTCTTGGGAAACAGGTGTAGTGCAGTATTCTTACTATTAAGTAAACACTAAAAGCAGTGTAGCTAAATTATGAGTTGTACAGATGTTATACAAGAGAATCACTAGAATGTAGTTCCAATCATGAATGACAGATTTTCCTTTTCAATTCTGGTCCACTGGAAGTGACTTCCAAAGGCTCTTTGTTGAGAAGGATACTGAAGCAGAGTTTGTACTCAGCAGAAAAGAGTTAATGATTGATCTACAACTTCCATAGAAACCTTGTTACTCACCTTTCTAAATGCAGCGGCCATTTCTCAGGTCTTATTTTACTTCACTTATTAGCAGCACTTGCCGCAGTCCCTCCCTGTAAAGGCAACCAAAACCCTACAGGCTTAGGGATGCCTGGGTGGCTCAGTTGGTTAAGCGGCTGCCTTTGGCTCAGGTCATGATCCTGGGGTCCTGGGATTGAGTCCCACACCCCTGCATCGGGCTCCTTGCTCAGTGGGGAGCCTGCTTCTCCCTCTACCTCTCTGCCTTCTTGTGCTCTCTGTCTGTCAAATAAATAAAAAAACAAAACAAAAAAAACCCTACAGGCTTAAGAGAAATTTTGCCCCTCCTTAACTACCTGGGAAAGTCTAAATTGGGGGTCTTTCCCAGAATTTGAGTCATTACAAGATATAAATTTTACCTGAATGACTTATCTGTATGGCAGGGAAAACATCAGAAAAAAACAACTTTTTTGAAAACAATTTTTTTACTTATAAATTGCTCTCCTCCCCTTTGATGCCCTAGGCCACATCTCATTCCTTAGCTCAGGATGGCGTATGTACCTCATTTTACCTTTTTGTCTTTGAATTTCTCATGTATGTGGGGCTCCTGTAGATGCAAAATTAAATGCAATTCTCAACCGTTAATCTGTTTATGTCAATTTAATTCTTAGGTCATCCAGAAGAACCTTTGAAGAGTAGAGGAAAATTTTCATTCCTTGCACTATCCACTGCAAGGAATTTGCAGTCTCATTTGCTGAGGCCTTTCCCCTTCCCTCTTAGAGTTGGAGAGCTCTGAGACTGAGTCATTGAAATCACTTCTTTATCTAAACTTGCTCCCCAGAGCAGCAAGTTTCAATAGGAAAATAATGTGAGCCACGAATGCAAACCACATATGTAATTTGAAAATTTCTAGTAGGTACATTAACAAAAAAAGTAAAAAGAAACTGGTAAAATTCATATATATATATTATTTAACCCAGTATACCTCAAATATTAGCATTTCAACATATAATCAGTATAAAATATATTTTTATATTAATATGAGGTATAAAATTATTATTACTTTTTCTTCAGGAAACATTTTATTTTTGCTCCAAGAATTTTCACTGGCAGAAAATCAGCACTTTCGGAAAATCTCTCACATAGCCTTGCTTGGCTTCTGAATCTTGGTTTTTATAGAAATATCAACATATTTTCTCTTCAGTTCAGACAGTCATTCCATCCATGATTGATGAATCAGCCTTAACTTCCAATTTCTGTACTTGGCTATGACTTATGAAGCTCTTTGGGACTTTTTTTAATTCCAAAAGAGTGACTTTGTCTAAAGGAGATGGAGTGGTAAATATGCAGGGTACTTTTTTTACTGTGGACACTCATCATTAATATTAATGAGATATTTTAAGTTCTTTGGTTTTAATTCTAAGTCTTTGAAATTCACTGTTACACTTATCACATACCTCAGTTCAGACCAGCTGTATTTCACATACTTAATAACCACATGTGGCTAAATAGCTGCCGTATTGGACAGCATGGCCCTAGATGGTCTTATCCAAACCCTTAACTTAAAATGCCATCTATATGCTATTCTCAAATTTATATTTCTTGCTTGGACTTGTCCTGAACTCCAGGCTATGAGGGTCTATGTGATATCAATTCTTGGATACTTAATATATGGCTAACTTACGTCTAAAACTGATTGAACTCTTAGTCTCCTCCAAATTAGCTCTTCCGCATCTCAGTTACAACATTGACTCCTCTCTGTCTCAAGCTTCACATACAAATACTGTGGCATTATTAGCTGCATGTGCAAGATAGATACAGACTCTGATTTAATACCACTACCATGGTCCAAACTCCCATTATATCTTGTCTGGGTTATTGCAACAGCATCTAGACTGATACCCCACAGGCTATCCTCATAGCAGCAGATATCCTTTAACAACATAAGCCAGATCATGTCATGTATCTCCTCAGTGTTCTCCAATGGCTCCCTGTCTCACTGAGAGTAAAAGCCAAAGTCCTTCTAATGACCTTCAGAACTCTATAGGATCTGGCCTCCTGTTACCTCGATACTTCCTCTCTTACTATTCTCCTTCCTCACTGTACTCTAGCCACCTTTACATCCTTTTTCTTTAACATGGCAGTCATATCCTAGCTTAAGGGCCTTCAGACTTGCCATAACCTCACTTATCCCCAGGTCATTCTCTCATCTCTTTCAAGTCTTTGCTCAAATATCTCTTCAGGGAATGAATGAATGACATGACATGACATGACATGACATGAATAGGTGCCATAAGGAGGCATCAGAGCACAAGTGCCACACACCCTTCTAACAGAAGTCAACACACAATTAACTTTCAACATCTATTGAGCATCTATTATATAAAAAACCCTGGGACCATGACCTGAGCCAAAGGCAGAGGCTTTGACCGCTGAGCCACCCAGGTGCCCTGGTCTTTTCATTTTTCAAACCCTATGTTCACTAGCACCACTTCTATGATTGAACTCATAGCTTATTTTAGTTCACACCTGCTAGTTTGAATCCAACCTAGCTCAAAACAGAGAAACATGATCAGCCTGAGTAATCAACCTGAGACATTAACATATGTAGCTTACCACAGAAATGGATTTGAGAGTAAGAGGGTGGGGAGAAAAAAAGAAAGTATTGAGGGAAGAGATGAAAATTATTGAAATGGCTCAATTCAATCTAACAAGTGTTATGGGGTGCAAAACACTATGCTAGTCAGTTTAGTAATGCCAAGATAAGCAAGACAGCCTCTGCCATGAAGGAATCTAGAGTATGAGGTGAACTAAAAAGTGGTGCATAAATTACTAAAATATCATGCAGAGTACATAAAGGAAATACGAGGAGTGGAAAAAAACTACCATTAATTAAGGACATTTTAGTATGTCAGAGGCAGTCACATATATTGATTCACATATATTAACAGCCCTTCCAAAACTTCAGGTAACCTGAGGGAGGATAGGTAACTTGTTCAAGGTCATTCAAGCTAGGAAGTGTGTTCTCCCCAACCCAGATTCCAAAGCTTACGTTCCTTTCAGGACGTCATTACTAGGAGGGAGATCGAATGAGGAGTGGAAGGGGAGTAAGTTGTGACTGGACACTCCTAATTGCGGTGGAGGGAACAAAGAGATCAGAAAAGCTCTTTGGGCGGCGTGTGAGGTGGGCCTTGAAGGATTGAATCGGAGATTGGGCGGGCCGGTGTGGGGAAAAGGGAGGGGCTTTGAGTTTAAAAAAGTAATGAGAACTGCTGGCTGATTTCCCAATTCTTCGACAGGAGGAATCCATCTAGATCCAAAAACTTAACGTCGGGTGGGTCTTTTCCTCTCCGCCCCACTCCAGTATTTTCCTTTGGGCTCTTCATCGGTCACCAACTTCGCCGTTAGGTATATATTATTTTTGTGACTTGAAAAATCTCAGTGTTTTAAAAGCTCGGTGGGTGGAATCCTGCCGGCGCCCCTGGCACACCCCTCCCTCCCAGCTTCCCAGCCAGGCTGCCACCTGGGGAGCGTGCGTCCCCGAGGAAGGGCGATCACCCTCGCGGGATTTTCGCTTGTGAGAGCCGGAGTCCGAGCCGGGATCCCGCGCCGGGTACCCTGGCAAAGACACACGAGCCTAGCGGGGGCGGGGCGGCACGCGGGGCGGGGCCGCGGGCGCACCTGCCCGGCGCGGCAGTGCTCGCGGCGGCTGCGCGGACCGACGTGCCCTCCCCCCTTCCCACTCCCGCCTTGCCGTGTGTTTACGTGGAGACGAAGATGGCGGCGGCGGTGACGGCGTTCCCTGTGCGGCTGAGAACGGTCAGCCAGTGAGCGCGGAGACTGGTTCCACGCCGGGCGGGGGGAGCGCCAGGCCCAGCCCTGCTCCCTAGGCGGCGGATCTTGCGGTCCCACCTCTGTCGGAATCGACCTTTCCTTTTTACATTCCTTTTTACCCCCGACCCTCTCCCTGTCTTCCCTCAGCTTTCCCTTTAGAGGCCATGGAGGACGAGGAGAGACAGAAGAAACTGGAGGCCGGCAAAGCGAAGGTAAGAGAGCCGGAGGCTCTTGGGCCCGCGGTGGGAGGCGGTGGCTGGAAAGGGGTGGGAGAGGGCCTGGCAAGCGGCGGTCGGAGGAGCCCTGGTTCGCTGCCCGGGAGCGAGGTGCTTCAGGACCTGAATTTTACGCTTGCCCTCTTCTCTCTTTATTCCAATTGAAAAAGCCTGGTGTTACTACCTAGCAGATGATACTTCCGTGATGATTGGCTGGTGTGGCTTCCTTCTTGGGAATGCTCGAATAAAACCCTTTCTTTACTGTATAGCTATAAGCTGGTATTCATTGCTTCTAAATCTCCAGCTTTTCACTGTTTTAGGGGGTTTCCTGGGTAGTGCCGGCATTGTGCTTTTCAGGGTGGGGATTTAGAGCTTTTCTTTATTTAGTGGGGGATTTGTACGCGGATCATCAGCTTAGCTTTTTTTGGTGGCACGCTGGCACTTTTGGGTGTGTGATTGGCCTGTGACAGCTGCCTTAGTGGTGGCTTGAGTGTGCCACAAGTGCCAGCTGTGAAGTTCGCGTTGGGGGCGTTTTTAGAAGCATAGCTTTATATGTTTGTGTTTGGAGGTCTTTGTCGTGGCATGCGCTTTTGTATTGTGTGGAATGTTAGTGCAGTCTGTGAATGGAACTGCGGGGGACGAAAGGTACCATATTCTAAGCAACCTATAGAATTCCTGCTTCAAATAATTGAATTGTTATGTATGTCTCAGAGAGTCACTATTCTATGTCTGCGTGAAAGAAAAAACCTGTAAAGCGAACAATATAAGACTATAAATATTACTCACTGGGCATCGTGAAAAAATTGATGTAGACAAGGTGTAAATTAAATAGTATATTTCTTTTAAAAATCACATATTCGAGCATATTTTCTGGCTGTTCTCAAAGGCCCCCTTCCTCCGTTATGACGACATTACCTTTTATAGATTATATTCTGTCCTATTAAAGATAATTGTTAAGAAAAAAGATAATTGTTAGCAATCATACTTGGACCACAATTAAATTATAATATAGTTAACTGTTTTTCTTTCTTCCTCTCCTTTCCTCCCTTCAAATAAAACGAATAAAGGAGGCGGGCACCATGATTTTGGTTATCCGCGAGGGGCCATACTGCAGAGATTCCTTGGTAGATGCTCAACACAAGTTTCTTAGATGAGTGTGCAAATACACTAGCTTCACATTTCTGAAATAGAGTTCGCTTTCCCGTTAAGTTCCTTCTGTCTAAGATCAGAGCTTGAGTGCTTTTATGTTACCTGGTAGATTATTACTTTAAAATCTGTAAATGGTGAAAAAGGGGAATCAGTATATCTTCAGAAGCCCAAAGTTGCTTACATTTCTGCAGCCTGAGCTTCTCAGCAGTCTTTGAATCCAAGAAGGTGGAGGTAAAGTGTGTGCCTCGTTTGGAAAGCATTGATGTTCTAGTTAGACATTTTGTTTTTTAATTCAGACTTTGTATTGCCTGCCCCCAGAAGTATCTTTCCTAAAGGTAATGCATGAAGCAGTTCTACAAAATATCCTTTACTTTGGACAATACATATTGCAACAGAGGATTTATTTAAATTGATTTGGCCAAAAAAAATTCTGGTTTCTTTGTGTGTATGTGTGTTCTTGTCTGTCCTTCAAAACTCTGCCTATGGGGTGAAAATCTTTTTCTTTAATATTCACTTTTATTGTAGAAGATTATTGTTTTCTGGAGTTAAGCCCAATTTTTCTAGTCAGAAATAAATCTTTCAGATTTATAAGGCAGGATATGTTTGCTGGAACATTAGCTGTATAATCTAAAAACACTGGAAACAGCATTCAAAGATAATATTAGAATAGTTGTTTTCTAAACCATATCATGTAAGTGCAATGGAATATTATGCAGCCATTAAGATTTTGAAGACCAGTAGGAGTATGGGAATAGAATGAAACAGTACCATCAAAATTAGTGTATACATTATTCCGTTTGTTTAAACTTGTGTGCCTTTAGATTAAGACTTAAAGTTTTTGTATTGTAAAGTCATTCAGCAAACCTTTATTGAACTGTTTTATACCAACAGTTGGAAATTTAGAGGTGATGCCGGTCTCTTTTGTTAAGTTGTTCACAGTTCAGTGGAAGAGACAGACACTGGGTAAAAAGTACAATGAGATAGGAGGTACAGTGGGATTTGGGGTGAATTTTTTCATTTGTAAGAGTGCATTAAATGCTGCTACCTTGTTTTTGAGACTGCTTTACAGAGAAGGCTCTTGATATTAATGCAGCCAGTCATGGTACCTACCCCATAATTGGAAGTCTGTTATTGCTGGCATCAGAAATCACTTAAACTGATCAATTCCAAAACTTACTTAGAAACTTGGCCTTCTGAATGTCTTATTTGTTAATTGAACTAGGTTTTATGAACCATAACTTAAAAATTTTTTTTTCTTGGTGTTTGGTAAGCTGATCAATGAAAAATTTCCTTTTTGTATCTAGATTTTATAAATTATTATTTTTTATGGTTTATATGCAGTATAGTATGCTTTATAAATAGCAACCAAAATCTGCAATGATAGAATAAATTCTGGTAATGCAGCCATTAAAATAATGCTATAAAGACTTTTTGAGTTGGGAAAATGTCCACAAACAATGCCAGTTTAATAAAAATGTTATAATATAAAACATATATACATACTTATATATGAATATGCCTGAAAAAAATGCACTAAGATGTAAATGATGGCTATCTCTGGGTGGTGGGTTATTGGCAATTTTAATTTTTTTTTTTTTTACAAGTAGAGAACACATTTTTTTTTATTTTTTTAAAGATTTTATTTATTTATTTGATAGACAGAGATCACAAGTAGGCAGAGAGGCAGAGAGAGAGAGGAGGAAGCAGGCTGTCCGCAGAGCAGAGAGCCCGATGCGGGGCTCGATCCCAGGATGCTGGGATCATGACCTGAGCCGAAGGCAGCGGCTTTAACCCACTGAGCCACCCAGGCGCCCTGGCAATTTTAATTTTTTTTACGTTTCAGTATTTTCCAAATTCTCTATAATATTTCTTTTAGATCAGTAAAAAATGTTTAAAAATCATTTTTAAATACAATACAATCTTATCAAATACAGTATGATGAAGAACTTGTTATACTATATGGTTATTAAAGAGAATTAAAAAATGAGACACAGAAAAGGTAGGTTTTCCTAAGGGCCCTCACTTTGGTGTAGTCCTGCAACTGTCATTCTTATTCCAGTGCTGCTTTTATTACATTGGTGGGGGAGCCATTATTAGACTTGCATAGACTTCCTTTCTGTTTTGTAGTTCTTTTTTCCTTGCTGTCTGTTCTCACTGCCATGGTCATAGTCATCTTGCTTTGCTCCATTTCATCTGCTTCTTTTCTGAATTTGCTGTTTGAGATTTGCTGTGACTAGAAAACTCAGTCCATTTGATAGAATGGTTTATAAAAATCAGAGCTGATGGAGTCCAGTGAGTGGGTTTTATGATAGTTCAGTTTTTCTACTTGTTTTTTTGGTTGCTGAGTACTTCCTCAGTACTTTCTCAGTGTTGATGTAGCAAGAACCCTGACCCATGGAGATGTGAAACATTACTGCATTATTAAGTAAATATTTTCAGAGCTGGGCTAACCCCATTTACAAGGTGCTGATGGGGATGACACTACATAAGATGTCTTTGTGTTAAGCTACTTTAAATGACTTCATTTTTTCCAAATGAAATTATTTATGCTGTTATATAAAGAAAGTATTATAATATTAGTGAACAAAATTAGGAGACAGTTGGGTACTTAGTATTATTAATTAATGTTACTACTCTTATAAATTCACATTGGGTATACTTAACATTCTGTTCATGTAGCAGAATTCAGTAAAATCAATGTTTTGCACCAGCTATTCAGCATTGTATATAACTGGTATTATTTGTTGAATAATTATTTAAAAATTTGCCTCTTGCATTCAGTGAGTAGTAATTATATGATTTTTATTTGTTTAGTGAGCATTTTTGGTTTGAAAAATAGTACCAGTTGTATGCAAAAAGGGACAAAGCTCTATGCAAGCTGTGTGTTACCTTATTGATAGCTGGACTTTTCAATTACTGTTTACATTCTGATAGGCAAAGTTACTTATGGTGCAAAATTGTTCTTTGCATATTTCAGATACACTGCTCTACCACTAAGAAAATTGCTCTTCATCCTTGTTTCTTTAAAACTTTCTAGTTTTTTGTTTGTTTTTGAGCTCTATGTGGGGCTTTTTAGACATTTTGTTTTTTAATTCAGGCTTTGTATTGCCTGCCCCCAGAAGTATCTTTCCTAAAGGTAATGCATGAAGCAGTCCTACAAAATATCCTTTACTATGGAGAATACATATTTTAACAGAGGAGTGCAACAGGAGTTGCATGCTCTGCCACTGACCCAGCTAGGCAACCCAAAACTTTTTTTTCTTAATAAAAGTTTTTTATTCTTATATGTCAGATAGCTTACTTAATAAAAGTTTTTTATTCTTATATGTCAGATAGCTTACTTAGCTTCAGAATGGATACAGGAGTTTGATACCTTCATCATCATTTTTTTTTCCCATCATCATTTATTCTAATAGTTGTGTGTTGTGACAAAAACTAATTCAGGACCTTCAGGCTTGGTTTTTAATAGCCTTAAGAGGGATAATATGGAGGAAAGTATGGGCAGAATAGTCTTTTTTTTTTTTTTAAGATTTTATTTATTTGTTTGACAGAGTGCAAGTAGGCAGAGAGGCAGGCAGAGAGAGCGGGGTGGGGGGGGAAGCAGGCTCCCTGCTGAGCAGACAGTCCAATGTAGGGCTCGATCCCAGGACCCTGAGATCATGACCTGAGCCGAAGGCAGAGGCTTTAACCCACTGAGCCACCCAGGCGCCCCCAGAATAGTCTTTTTAAAGTGTATAGTGAAGAAAAGCTTCTAAAGCAAATCCAAGAAATGGCAGGAAGTGGGTGAAAGAGCCATAATAAGATCCAGTGAAGAAAAACTTAGCACAGAAGTCTGTCATGTCACGTCAGTGAAACTGAAAGTCGAATTGAGCACATGGAAGAGAGGAAGTGGCAAAGATAGGATATATCCAAGTGACTAGAATATGACAACTTGGGGCAGGAATTATTTTCAAACAAAAATACCTCCTATCTTTATATATAAAGTTTGTAGGAAAAGCTAAAATATGACTGTAAAATATCTATTATGGGCTACTAAGTATTGAAATGTAAATAAATTTCTAATATGGAACTAGAAAAATTTCTCATGGAAAATTGTTAAACATTCAATGATAAGGAACATTATTTAAATTTCTTTAGATTCCACTAAAATTAAAATTAATTAAAATTTAAAACCTTAATTTGGAAAAACTTAGGTTGTTTTGCATCTGGGCTATATATATATGAGAATTTATAATATAGCTATTTGGCATGCTAGAAAAGACACAAAGACTTTTGGAGGCATTTATTTGCTTATTTGTTCAGTTGACATTTTTGAACGCCTACAGCTGCGGCTATGGACTTTTACTTAGCAGGCATTTATTTAAATTATCACAAATCCTGCAGTTTATTGTCTATGGGAATAATCCTGTTGCAGGACATGAATCTTAACAGGTATTTTGGAGAATAAATGAAATCATGATTGAGAACTTCTTAAGTTCTGGTGCTAGATACAAAGAAGCTATGATTTTTTTTAATTGAGATGAAATTCACCTAACAAAAATTAATCATCTAAAAAGGAATGATTCGGTGGCATTTGGTAAATACAGTTTGCAACCACTGATTCCATCTAGTTCCAAAACATTTTTATCATCCTAGAATAAAACCCTGTACATTAAGCAGATATTCTTCTTTCCCTCCTTCCACCAGTTCCCAACTACCACCAGTCTACTTTCTGTTTTTATTGGGTACCTATTCCAGATATTTCTTATAAATGGAATCCTATAATATTTGACCCTTACTGGCTGGCTTTTTAAATCCATGCATCCATACTTCATTCCCTTTGAGGGTTGAATAATATTCTGTTGTATTTAGCATTTACTGTACTTTGTTTATTCATCCATTGATGGGTATTTGAACTGTTTCCACTGTTTGGCTATTATGAATAGTGCTGCTATGGACATTCGCATGAAAGTACTTGTATTAATTTCTCTTGAGTATATACCTAGGAGTGGAATTGCTAGATCATAAAGTAATTCTATGTTTTATGAGAACTGCCAAACTGCCAAACTGGATTTCCATTGCATCTGTACCCCTTTACATGTACACCAGTAGTGTGTGAAGGTTCCAATTTCTCCATATACTCACCAACACTTACTGTTTTCTGTTGTTGGTTTTTTTTTATTATTATTATAGCTGTTCTAGTGGGTGGAAAGTGGTATCTCCTTGTGTTTTGATTTGTGATTTCCTAATGACTGAGGATGTTTTTGGCCATTTGTCTATTTTGGAAAAATATCTATTTAGGTCCTTTGCCCATTTTTAAATTGGGTTGTTGCCAATTGTTAAGTATATAATATTAGGTATTACATGCATTTTTTCTGTACGTAGGGACAGAGAGTGAGGATACATGTGCTCAGGTAGACAGGAGAGAGGGGCAGACAGAGTACCATACATCTCAGTAGGATTATCTTCCATCTTGCTTTTTTTTTTTTCTTAAAGACTTCTGAAATTTTGAAAGAGCCCTTTAAAAATTTAAACTATTGCTTTGAATAATAGGTTCTAAGTGAATTGATCAGAGCCTGATACAGAAGTTTGACCTCTATGTGGGCCATTGAGTCATTTCATTCCATGGCCAGCTGTTTTACAAGTGTATGCAGTTGGTCAAAAGAGCACCTGTTGGGTTTTTGGCTTGGTTATTACCAATCCATTTTCACTGTGGGAACAAAATAACTTAGTCTTGTTCAGTAACAAAAAGGCCTGTCATTTTCATATGTGAGCACAGTATTTTACTAGTATAACTATTTTTGTTGTCATTTTGACTTCCCTTTTACTTCTAATGTTTTTGTGGTAGTAATCACCAAAATATTCTTAGCATACATAATGCTTATCTTGTATGCTACATAAAGTTTTGGTTGATTTGCAGATGGATTTAATACCACTCATTGTCCCAGAAGTAGTTTTGCCTAGGTTATTTGTTTAAATCTGTAGATTCTTTTATATAATGAAAAATTCCTTTATCCTCTGTTCATGAACAGTATAGTGTCTGTCTTAAATTGCCATCAGGGTTATGATTGTTACTGTGGAGTACAGTTCACTTAGATTTTCATGTGGTCTAAATCCTGCAGGCTTATACCCCAATCCCATTCTTTTTTTTTAATTTTTAATTCAAAATACCTATCTCATACTTAGCCTTTTTCTTCTCATTCTAACGCCATTCACTACCCAGTAAAACCAGGCCCACTTTACCTTACATTCTATTTGGTTTCCCTGACACTCTCCTTAATGTTTCAGATCCAACTGGTCACCACATTCTGCTAATTTTACCTTCTAAATATCTCTTGATTTATCTATCCATACTTCTATTCCTACCTCATTATCGCTCACTTGGACAGTGGGAAGTTTGACAGTGGAAGAAAGAATATGAATTTGATAGTAATAGTAGTTACCAGTTAAAGAGTACTTTTGAATGCTAGGCTTTATGCTAAGGGTTATATTTATTACTTCCTTTAATCCTTATAACTGTTCTAAGCTGTGGATACTGTTGCTATCCCTATTTTATAGGTGAGAAAACTGGAGAGGTTAAGTTTTTAATTTAATTAATTTGCACAGTGTCATAGTGGCAGAGCAAGGGTTTAAACCCAGTCTGTCTGACCAAAGAGACTGTGTTCTTTTTTTTTTTTTTTTTAAAGACTTTATTTATTTACCTGTCAGAGAGCACGAGCACAGGCAGACAGAGCGGCAGGCAGAGGCAGAGGGAGAAGCAGGCTCCCCGCCGAGCAAGGAGCCCGATGTGGGAATCGATCCCAGGACGCTGGGACCATGACCTGAGCCGAAAGCAGCCGCTCAACCAACTGAGCCACCCAGGCGTCCCAAGAGATTGTATTCTTAACTTCAGTCCTACACAGGCTCTTAAATCTTTGACCAGTTGTTTAGGAGATAGGATTGAGAGGCTTTGGTAGTAGGTTGTGAAGGGCAAGGAAGATGTTTGTGTTTCTCCAAAATTCTTACGTTGAGATCCCAGCTTTCAAGGTGATGGTATTAGGAGGTGGGCCCTTTGGAAGGTGATTAGGTTGTGAGGGAAGAGCCCTTATGAATGTGATTAGTTCCCTTATAAAAAATAGATCTCTTGCCTCTTCCATCATGTGAGGTTAAAGCAAAGAGATGACCATCTATGAACTAGAAAGTGGGCTCTCCCCAGGTCCTGAGTCTTTGGCCCCTAATCTTAGACTTTAGCTTCCACAACTATGACTAGCCTCCAGAACTGTGAGAAATAAATTTCTGTATATAGCACTAAGTCTATAATATTTTGTTACAGCAATCCAAATAGGCTAAGGCAAGAGATGACTCTATTCTGACTTGAGCAACTGAAAAGAGGTTGGATGCTAATCTCTGAGATAAGGAAGATGAACATATTTGGGGGAAGAGAAGAGTTTGAGTGAAATAGGTGTCTGAGATGGGAAATATGGGCATATTTGGAGGGAAACATATTTGAGTAAGATGAAAATGAGTTTGTTTTAGATATGTTGAGTTGGAGGTGCTTATATGGCATCCCAGTGTAAAATTGAATGTGTATCTGGAGTGGAAAACAGAAGCCCATGCTAGAGATCAGTACTTGGTTTAAAAGTACTAGTGACACTGTGGGAGTGAGGAGTTCACTCAGGAAGAAGACTAATGCAGAGTGAGAGTTGAATCCTGTGGAAACACCCATGTTTAAAAGGCAGGTGAAGAAGTATTTGCAAAGGACGCTGAGACACAAACTTCACAAAGCTAGAAGATGATGATGTTTGTGAAGCTGAGGGAAGACAGAGTTTCAAGTAAGGGGGAGTACTAGTCAAAAATGAGAAATCAGGGACACCTGGGTGGCTCAATTGGTTAAGTGGCTGCCTTCGGCTCAGGTCATGATCCCAGCGTCCTGGGATCGAGTTCCACATCGGGCTCCTTTCTCTGCAGGGAGCCTGCTTCTCCCTCTGCCTCTGCCTGCCACTCTGTCTGCCTGTGCTTGCTCCTGCTCTCTCTCTGACAAATAAATAAATAAATAAATCTAAAAAAAAAAAAAGAGAGATCAAGTATGAAGGAGACTTGAAAAGTGACCATAAACTTTAGCAGTAGTTGATCAGAAAGGGAAATGTAGATTCCAGATTGGGGAATGAATGGGAATCAGGAAAAGTTTATGTGTGCTACCTAATTTTTCCGAGTTGTTGTTGTGAAAAGCAATATAATTGTAGTGGTTATGAGCTTAGACTAGACCATACCATCTGGGATCAAATCATGGCTCTGCCATTTTTAGCTTTGTGACTTTAGGCAAGTTACTTAACCTCTCTGTGCCCCTGCTCCCCATCTGGAAGATGAGAATGATAATAGTACCTGCCTTGGGTTTATTATGAGAATTCAGCTAATACTTATAAAGCACTTAGAATATTGTCAGACTATGAAAAGAGTTCAGGAAGTATAGCCACCATCATCCTCTTGTTGGAGCGTAGAGAATCAAGCTACATTGCAGAAAATTAGATTGGAGAAATAGGCTGGGATCAGATCATGAGAAGCTGTATGTATTATTAAAGTGGTATGGATTTTATCCTAAAAGTAGCAGAAGACTGTTAGAAGAATATATATATTTGTTAGGTTTAACTTTTGAAGAGGTTATTCCTTTCCAAAAAATAAATCCTATAGTCTAGTAGGTATGCTGCCACCAGGTGGCAGTTCTGTTGTTACTATATAGATGAAGCAGTTAAACCGTTTTTTAAAAAATTATAAAATACTGGTTTGAATAATATAGCTAAATGTAAATACAAGTAGGGCTTTTATCTTTTTTTTTTTTTTAAGATTTATTTATTTATTTGAGAGAGTGCATGAGCAGGGGGAGAGGCAGAAGGAGACAGAAAGGGAGAGAGAATCTCTAGCAAACTCCCTCCTGAGTGGGTGGGAGGGGAGATGGGCAGCATGGGGCTTAATCCCATGACCCTGAGTTGGTGACCTGAGCCAAAGCCAAGAGTCAGATGTTTACCCAACTCAGCCACCCAGGCATCCTGGGCTTTTTTTATTTTCAAAAACCTATTACTATTTAAGTGAAGGAGAGAAAATAGAGGGTTATTACAAAGATATATTTCAGAGGAAGGTAAATGAAATATAGTTGGGCCTCTTGGGAAACTGAAAAGGCATCTGGAATCAGTGGTGTTCTCTATATCATCTCTTATCTTTCACAGTATCTGATACTCCTTTTTTGCAATCAGCTTCCTTCGCCTATACATCAGTTTACACATGACCAAAAATTATGGGATGAATCTCCGAGTCTGTCCTATTTAATGAGGTTGTTTCTCACAATATACACTTTTAAACAAGAAAAGGAGGGGGAGAGAAAATTTATTTAAGTATTGGGAGCCTATCTCTTCATATAATAAGCATCTAGCATAGTGGTTCCCAAACTTTGTTGCACAACAGAAGCACCTGGAAAGCTTCAAACAATTGTGAATCCTAGGTCACACTTCATCCTGAAATCAGAATATATCGGGTGGAGCCAGGACTTACTTTTTTTTGTTTTGTTTTTTTGTTTTTTGTTTTTTTTTTTAGAAAGAGTGAGTGAGTGCATGGGTAGGGGGGACAGAGGGAGCCCACAACCCTGAAATCATGATGTGAGCTGAAATCAAGAGTCAGACGCCCAACCGATTGAGCCACCCAGGTGCCTGTGGACTCACTATTTTTTTAAAAGATTTATTTATTTGAGAGAGAGAGTGGTGGGGGGAGGAGCATAGGGAGAGAATCTTCAGGCAGGCACTGAGCACAGAATCCGATGTGGGGCTCAACTCATGACCCATAAGATCATGACCTGAGCCAAAACCAGGAATCAGACGCTTAACCAACTAAGCCACCCAGGCACCCCAGGACTCATTATTTTTTAAAAGATCCACAGTATGTAGTAAAGTTACTGATCCAGTAACATCATCACTATGTGTGATTCTGCAACACTGAGTGTGTGTACATTATGAACTCTTATACGCCAGCTACTTTCCTTGGTGTGTAACTGAAGAAATAGGGATGATATATGTCAGGAGGAAAACAGCAGAGAAGAATATTTGAATCTGCAACATGACTAGTAGGTTTATCGTGTAAATTGTACTTTATGGTTGATTTTAGGGATATTTATAGATTTTTTTGTAAGATTTTATTATTTCACAGACAGAGATCACAAGTCAGACAGAGATCACAAGTAGGAGAGAGGCAGGCAGAGAGAGAGGGGGAAGCAGGCTCCCTGCTGAGCAGAGAGCCCGATGTGGGGCTTGATCCCAGGACCCTGGGATCATGACCCGAGTCGAAGGCAGAGGCTCCAACCCCCTGAGCCACCCAGGCTCCCCAAGGGCTATTTATAGGTTTCTATGATTATATCATTCATGTAAGATGCATTTCCCTTCTGTTCTCTTTCTGGACATCTTTCTTGCCTCCATGTTCACTAATTTCAGGAGAAGAATTGAATTGACTCACTTCTTTTCTCAAACTATAGTGGCAGGAGAGACCTGGGTGTTGTGGATGGTAGGAACACTGGCTGATTTTCTCAGAAGGATGTTCTGCATACTTTAGAAATACCTTACTTACAAAAGGATAAATATGAAATGCATAGGTAAGGGGTACCTGGGTGGCTCAGTCAATTAAGTGTCCAATTCTTTTTTTTTTTTTTTAATTTATTTATTTGACAGAGATCACAAGTAGGCAGAGAGGCAGACAGAGAGAGAATGGAGGAAGCAGGCTCCTTGTGGAGCAGAGAGCCCGATGCGGGGCTCGATCCCAGGACATTGGGATCACGACCTGAGCCGAAGGCAGAGACCCTAACCCACTGAGCCACCCAGGTGCCCCAAGTGTCCAATTCTTGATCTCAGCATCATGAGTTCAAGCTCCACACCCAGTGTGGAGCCTACTTAAAAAAAAAAATGATTAAAACAACAACAACAACACAAAAAACCCTAACTTTATACTTATTACCCAACTTAAGAAGTCTGCACATTCAAATACATTTGAAAATCTAATTCCAGCTCTTTACCACCTCAGGTAACTGCAGTTCTGAATTTTGTTTATCATTGCTTTGCTTTTCTGTATCATATATATATATATATATATATATGTGTTTGTATGTATAATCATATGTGTATATATATGTATGTATATGTATATATATACATATACATATATGAATATACACACACACATATATATATATATAGTTTGTTGGTTTTCCTGTTTTTGAATTTAATGGTATCATGTTGCAAGCAGTCTTTAGTGATTTGCTTTATGTTCAGTGTTATGTAGAGAGTGTTCACTCCTGCATAGTATTCCATTATTGGCATTTGCCCCAGTATCAGTGAACATTTGGGTTGTTTCCAGTTTTTTTGTTGTTACAGACATTGCTGCTGTGTTACCTTTTGTCCATCTTCTGATACACAGCACATGCCAAGGGCTTAGATATGTGCAGAGATTGTATTCCCAAGGTCTACCAGTTCTTGGGGAGTAGTGACTGTGTGAGGGAATTAGGTAGGAAGAGGAAATGAAGTGAAAAACTGATACTTGTGTGTTTATTATATACCTCATTACATCACTTAAGTGATCTCTGACAGATGTCCTTTAGAGCTGCTGATGGACACTGGATACCTGACCCATCAAAGGGTGGCCTTTCTCCCATTATTAAATTGAGAATTCCTGCAAAAAGAAGATACGTGTATCAGAAGGAATAATAATCTATAACCTGTGGCTTATAAATGAAACCTCAAGTAATAAACTGGCGTGTATTTATGTTGCTGAGAGAGAGAATATTTGTTACAGATATAACTTGGTTTAAGGATTCTCCTTTATGTGGTATGTTCACTGCTTTTTATTTATTTATTTTTAAAGAGATTGAGCTTCGTAATGTGGAGAAACTAGACAAGATTGGGGCAAAGTACCATTATTTTCACTGTTCATTGTTAATAACTGAGGTGACAGTTAAATGAAACAGAGGTAGATGGCATGTGAACAGTGAAGATGTAATGGCCTATCAGTGTTGGCAGTTAGGCTTATGAGGTTTGGTAACCGTGTCTGGAGAGGCTGATGAAAGTGGCTAGATCCCAGGACAGCATATTCCTGGAGCTGTGCCTTCTCTCTGCTTTTTGGGATGAAATTTCTGGTAGATGTGTAGTTGTATCATGTCCTTTAAAAAATGGTGATATAAATTTATTTATAAGTCCATGATAATTTTATTGGCGAATATTCTTTACAGATCTGTGGGGGATGGAGGCAGTGAAGATTTTTCAAAAGAAGCAAACAATCACCCATAGTCTCCATCCATAAGTAATCACTATTAGTTTGTTGATTCTTTGTTTCTGTGTATGTTTTTAAACTTAATTTGAATCATACTCTATGCAGTTTTGGGCTTCTTTTCCCCTGACTATGTTGAGAACATTTTCTCACATTAAAATTTTTTTGAAAACATTATTTTTGACAGTTACATAAGTTACAATGTATGGTTACACAATAATGTAACCATAGACCTCATATGTCATCTTTTTAAGAAAAAATATTTTAAATAATATCTACACCCAGTGTGGGGCTTGAATTCACAACCCCATGATCAAGGGTCACCTGCACTTCTGACTGAGCCAGACAGTTGTTTTTTTTTGTTTTTTGTTTTTTTTTTGAAAGAAACCGTACAGATATTCTGAAGTTCTAAGGTATAATGCCTAAAATTATTGTTAGTGGTGCCTCTTTTTATACAAAATAAATTATCTTGGGCGCCTGGTTGGCTCAGTTGTTAATCATCTGCTTTTGGCTCAGGTCATGATCGCAGGGTTCTGGGATCAAGCCTTCCATAGGGCTCCCTGCTCAGTGGAAAGCCTGCTTCTCCCCCCCTTCCCCCCCCGCCCTTGTGTTCCCTCTCTCGCTGTCTGTCAGATAAATAAACTCTTTAAAAAAATAAATTATCTTCTTTTATCCAGTAAATATTCATTGAGAACCTATGTATAGGCACTCTTCTAGACTTTTAGAGTATTATGTAGGCTTTGATTTTGATTAAAAATCCCTTCCCTCCTGGAGCTTAACATCTAGTTATTCTGAAATAAGTTAACTTCATATAATCAGTAACATAAGCCTAAAACAATATTTTAATAATTTTATGTACTTAGAGATTTGTTCTAAGCACTATAAAGTAGTCATTCTAATTTGTATTCCAAATCTATCATCTTTTTTCATTTGGGATCATTTAGTAATAGGTACTGTTTATTGTTTTTCAAGTAATGGTTTTTGTTTGTTTGTGTTTATTATTTTTTTTAAAGAGGGAGAGGGGAGGGTTAGAGAGGGAAAGAGGGAATCCCAAGCAGGCTGCACACCCAGTGCAGAGTCCAACACTGGGCTCA
>RCUC01148383.1:0-44974 GCA_003697995.1 Taxidea taxus jeffersonii | reverse complement strand
TCTATACTCAGAGAACTATAAAGTACTCATGAAAGAAATTGAGGAAGACACAAAGAAATGGAAAAATGTTCCATGCTCATGGATTGGAAGAATAAATATTGTGAAAATGTCTATGCTATCTAAAGCTATCTACACATTTAATGCAATGCCTATCAAAATCCCATCCAATTTTTTCGAAGAAATGGAACAAATAATCCTAAAATTTATATGGAACCAGAAAAGACCTCGAATAGCCAAAGGAATGTTGAAAAAGAAAGCCAAAGTTGGTGGCATCACAATTCCAGACTTCAAGCTCTAATACAAAGCTGTCATCATCAAGACAGTATGGTACTGGCACAAAAACAGACACATAGATCAGTGGAACAGAATAGAGAGCCCAGAAATAGACCCTCAACTCTATGGTCAACTAATCTTCGACAAAGCAGAAAAGAATATCCAATGGAAAAAAGACAGCCTCTTCAACAAATGGTGTTGGGAAAATTGGACAGCCATATGCAGAAAAATGAAATTGGACCATTTCCTTACACCACACACGAAAACCGACTCAAAATGGATGAAGGACCTCAACGTGAGAAAGGAATCCATCAAAATCCTTGAGGCAAGGGAAAAAATGAACTATTGGGACTTCATCAAGATCAAAAGCTTTTGCACAGCAAAGGAAACAGTCAACAAAACCATAAGACAACTGACAGAATGGGAGAAGATATTTGCAAACGACGTATCAGATAAAAGGCTAGTATCCAAAATCTATAAAGAGCTTAGCAAACTCAACACCCAAAGAACAAACAATCCAATCAAGAAATGGGCAGAGGACATGAACAGACATTTCTGCAAAGAAGACATCCAGATGGCCAACAGACACATGAAAAAGTGCTCCACATCACTGGGCATCAGGGAAATACAAATCAAAACCACAATGCGATACCACCTCACACCAGTCAGAATGGCTAAAATGAACAAGTCAGGAAATGACAGATGCTGGCGAGGATGTGGAGAAAGGGGAACCCTCTACACTGTTGGTGGGAATGCAAGCTGGTGCAACCACTCTGGAAAACAGCATGGAGGTTCCTCAAAAAATTGAAAATAGAGCTACCTTATGACCCAGCAATTGCACTACTGGGTATTTACCCTAAAGATAGAAACGTAGTGATCCAAAGGGGCACGTGTACCCGAATGTTTATAGCAGCAATGTCCATAATAGCCAAGTTATGGAAAGAACCTATATGTCCATCAACAGATGAATGGATAAAGAAGAGGTGGTATATATATACAATGGAATACTATGCAGCCATCAAAAGAAATGAAATCTTACCATTTGCGACGACATGGATGGAACTAGAGCATATTATGCTTAGCGAAGTAAGTCAACTGGAGAAAGACAACTATCACATGATCTCCCTGATATAAGGAAGTGGAGATGCAATGGGGGTGGGAGTTAAGGTGGTAGGAAAAGAAAAAATGAAACAAGATGGGATCGGGAGGGAGACAAACCAAAAGAGACTCTTAATGTCATAAAACAAACTGAGGGGGATGGGGGGGGAGAGGGGTTGGGAGAGGGTGGTGGGGTTACATTATATGTTTAAATAAAAAAAGCTTAAATTAAAAAAAAATTAAAATTAAAAAAAATTAAAAAGAGAACTACCATTAAGAACAAGCAATTCCACTTCTCAGTATATATCCACAGGAAATGAAATCTCTAACCCAAAGAGATATTTGTACCCTACATTCATTATAGCATTATTCATAAAAACCAAGAAATGTAAATAATCTAAATGTCCAGATAGATGAATAGATAAAGAAAATGTGACAGACACAGACACACACACACGAGGAATATTATTTAGCCATAAAACAAAGGAAATCTTGCCTTTTGAGACATGGATGGACTTCAAGGACATTATGGTATGTGAAATAAGTCAGACAGAGAAAGACAAACACTGCACATTCTCGCTCATATGTAGAACCTACAATAAAAATAAAGAGTAGAATGGTGGCACCAGGGACTAGGAGGTAGGGGAGACAGGGAGATGTTCGTTAAAGGGCACAAATTTTCAGGAGTAAGATAAATAAATTTTGGGATGTAAAATACAAAATGGTGACTATGATTAACAATTCTGTATTATATACTTGAAAGCTGTTAAACAAGTAAATCTTAACTCTTATAAGCAGAATTTTAAAAAGGTAATTATGTGAGGGGATGGAGGTGTTAACTAACCTTACTGTAGTAATAGTTTCGTAGTATAGACATCAAACCACCACACTGTACACCTTAAACCTGCATATATTATATGTCAATAATATCTCAATTAACCTGGAAAAAATAAAGGGGACAAATTGCGAGTTTGGATAAAACAATATGTGAGGGTAAATCTGGAACCTCAGTAAAAGAATGGGTTTTCTTAGATTCCTTCTTTCATTGTATCAGTATACACACCAAAAATCTCTTGGAATCTATCTTTAACACAAATGTGAATACATTCACCTTCATATTCCATGGTAGCAGTTTGTGAACATTTCTTAAGTGAACCTAACATTTCTCTAATATAAGGCTATCATTTAATAATAGAAACATATTCGTGTAAAAAATAGACCTAGGTAAAAGTAAAATGATACATGAGTAAAACTGTCTAGTCTGGCTTGATCATAAGTTTCATATGACAAATGCAATGCCTTTTGATTAAGTTAAAATGTTAATTTAGTAGAAAATGTCAGTTGAACTGGTTGGCACTGGATAAATGTTCAAAATTTCACTTAACTGCTAGGTTGCAAAGACATAGTTATAATCATATTTTTGAAAAGGTAAAAACATTAAAAATTAATACGTAGGGGTGCCTAGGTGGCTCAGTCGTTAAGCATCTACCTTCAGCTTAGGTCCTGATCTCAGAGTCCTGGGACTGAGCCCCGCCTCCGGCTCCCTGCTTAGCAGGAAGCCTGCTTCTCCTTCTCCCACTCTCCCTGCCTGTGCTCCCTCTCTCACTGTGTCTGTCTCTGTCAAATAAATAAAATCCTTAAAAAAATTAGTATGTATACCTAGTAAACTTTAAGAGAATTCAGGTTAGATTTAATAATAGTAAAACATAATATAAACTATTCAGCATAATTAAAGATAAATAAATAGAGTTCATTTATTGTGAGGTGGTTGCCCCCCAGATCAAGGAAATCTTTGGTTACAACCACAGTTTGGTGCCCACAAAAAGGGAAACAGTGGTTCTGTTGTACTAAACACTATTCAAAACACAAGTGGAGTACTGTATACACATATAGGGACACATTTTAAGAGACTCATTTATAAACTAGGCAGGCAACTAGTCAGGTAGAAAACCAGTCATTCTAGAAAAACACACTATATCTGAAATGAGTAAAGAATCTGGAACTGTGTATCTGAAAAGAGAAAAAAAACTGAAGAAAGTCCTTTCATCACTATTGGCACTAACTGGCAAAACTTCTGATTCAAAACATGAGCAAATACAACTTCTGGAGAATGAGAAACTGCTGGATTATAAAGCAGAGAAAAGGAAGTGACACTAAGAAAGCAGCATCAGAGAGAGCTTCCTGCCCCTACTGAATCTAGCTGAGACTGGGGTTCAGAGATGGCAACTGAGATGAGTTGAGAAGGTGGCTGAATCAGGGTACCTGCCTGCAGGGCTCTTATGGAATCACTGAGCGCTCCATCTCTGTGTGAAGCAAAGCCCGCAGACTCCCCTTAACCAGACAACCAGAGATAATGAAAATGCTCTTATAAATACAAAATAAAAATGCATGAACAAAATAATTAAATGGAAGGGCTGGATGAGAAAGTCAATAAAGTCTCCCTGAAAGCAAAGCAAAGCTAGAGATGAAAAGTATAAGAAAGATAAGTGACAAGAAAGTCTCAAACCCAATTGATAGAAATTTATAAGTAGAAAAGAAGGAAATAAATTATCAAGGAAATAATATAACACTATTTCCCCAAATTGAAAGGAAACAATACACTACAAATTGAGGGGTCTGTTGAGTGCTTAGGAGGAAGACAGAAAAAAAGACAAACATACCATTATGAAATTTCAGAATAACACAAGCTACAGAGGAAATTCTAAAAATCATCAGAAAGAAAACATAGGTCACCTATAAATAACAAAGATGAGTCTAGTATTAGACTTCTAATCTGCAATAGTATTAGCTAACAATGAAGAAATGTTTTTAAACTTCTAAAAGTTACAACTTAAAATTTTAAATTTTTTACCTCATAAAATAAATGATCAATCAGGAATGAGAATAGAATTGCACATTCGCCGACATGCACAGAAAGATCTTAAAGGGGTTAATTAAGGATGAAATAAAGGAAAAAATAAAGTGTTAAACAAGGAAAAAAAGATCCACACCAGGAGAAAAATGGCAGTAATCCCCAAGACGATATTTAACTCCAGGCCAAGACAGTAACCATCGTATAGAAATTGAGGCAGAGAGAGAGATTCTGTAAGAGAGAACTCCAAGAAAACCTGAGTCTGCAACAGAAGCAAAAAATGTAAAAAAAAGAGAGTCAGGGGGCTCCTGGGTGGCTCAGTGGGTTAAAGCCTCTGCCTTTGGCTCAGGTCATGATCCCAGGGTCCTGGGATTGAGCCCCACATGGGGCTCTCTGCTCGGCGAGGAGCTTGCTTCTACCTCTCTCTCTGTCTGCCTCTCTGCCTACTTGTGATCTCTGTCAAATAAATAAATAAAATCTTAAAAAAAGAAAAAAGAACCAGGAACTGGAAATACCAATAAAAACAAAACATCACGGATCAACTGTGAAGCCTCCAGTACAAATTAAACCAGGGAGACAACGTATTCCAAGGAATAGAATGGACTCCAAGGAATAAACAAAATAGGTAAACATCTGAAAGATGGTAATAATATGGTAAAGAAAACAAGTTATGTCTGGCAAGAAGAAACATGAAAGGTACTTAGAAAACAAGAAAACAAAACAAAACCCAAGCTCATAGCTACAGAGAACAGACTGTTGGTTGTCAGCTGTGGGGGTGGGGAGGGGGTGAAATGGATGAAGGAGAACAAAAGGTACAAACTTGGAGTTATAAAATAAATAAGACATGGGATATAATGTACAGCCTAGTGATCATGGTTAATAATATAGTACTGCATATTTGAAAGTTGCTAAGATATCTTAAAAGTTCTCATCACAAGCAAAGAATCTGTAACTATGTATGGTGACAAATGTTAACTAGACTTCTTGTGGTTATTTTGCAATATATATAAATACCAAATCATCATGTTGTATACCTGAAACTGATATAATGTATGTAAATTATATCTCAATTTAAAAAAAGGAAAAAATGAGTGGAAGAAAGAAAGAGAAGACAGTTAAATTTTCTGTACTTGGCTTTGTAACTATGTACATGTATCTTGGATTTTTAAAACTCTATAAGGTACCATACAGAGGAGGTCATAGACTCAGTCTATGTTTGCTTGAAAGATCACAGGAAAAAGTTCCATGAGGGACAATTTTGGGTTCAACACAAAGATTTTTCTAACCTTTAAAGATGTTAAGAAATAAGCTGAATACCAGAAGACTCCAAGCAGAAGTTAAATGGCCACCTATATGGGATGCTACAAAGGGGATTCCTGTACTGGGTCGAAGAAAGAAACAAATTCACTACTCATCCAACAAATAATCTAAGATTTTTCCAAATCTAATAAAACTCCTAACTTCTATTTAGGAAGTATATTACATGAGGAGACAACAGCCCCTTTAGGTATGACAGCTATTCCTCAGGGCAGAAAGTTTCAGTACTACTGACAAACTTCAGGTAGAAAAGGAAAAAATGAGAAAAGATACAGTAAAATGGAAGAGGATACAGGCTGGATTTGTACAGTGGAATTGTGCATCCTTATACTGAATGGTAGCACACTTGACTTACTATTTAAGAAATGACATAAACAATAATAAAAATACAGAAGAACTTTTAGAATGCCTTATATTGATTTTTACCACATATTATTTTCCTGATAAGCAGACATCAGTATTCATAATTACTTTTCTAATAACAATTTAAATCAATAAAAGTATAAATTATTAAAACATCATATCCATCCAGTTATACTGAATTTCTCTCTTACCAATCATAACCTACAGCAAAAGATGTTTCAATTACAGGAGCAATGAGTTTTGCAGCTGTCATGATGTATTTTTCTGCCATGGCTTTCCTATATCAAACAAACAAAGAAGTTTTATTGAGAGACTTGGTATAAAGAGTTTGGATTTTTTTAAAGTATAAACATTACCTATCAAAGCTAACATACCATGAAAGTCTACTATATGGTGGACAGCTACACTAGAAATCTGTCCATAAGTCAGGTTGACAACCATGGCTAGGACATGGGATTAGCATGCCATAACTGCCTTCTGGATCAACAGCTCATCTTTCTTTTCAGTGCAGGCTAACAAACAGAAGAAATACTGGATGAACATAATAAAATAAAAACTGATATTAAAACAAAACAAAAAACCCCAAAACAAAATATAACAACAAAAAAAGAAACACTGGAGAGACACAAAGTTCTGCCGCTGAAGTTACATAACCTGCACTGTCTGTGGACATGAAAGGATAAAAATGACCACTGAAGAACAGTGTGCGGGAAACTATAAAACTGAATTACTACCCATCTCCATAGGTTTGTCTACTCTGTACCTTTCCTATAAATGGAATCATAGAATACATAGTCTTTTGTATCATAATGTTTTCAGGGTTTGTGTGTACTATAGCATATATCGCTATGTCATTTAAAAAAAAAAGATTTTATTTATTTATTTGACAGACAGAGATCACAAGTAGGCAGAGCAACAGGCAGATAGAGAGGGGGAAGCAGGCTCCTATTGAGCAGACAGCCCGATGTGGGGCTTGATCCCAGGACCCTGGGATCATGACCTGAGCTGAAGGCAGAGGCTTTAACCCACTGAGCCACCCAGGCGCCCCTCGCTATGTCATTTTTTAATAGCTGAATAATACTCCATTATATGGACAGACCATATATTATTTATCCATTCATCAGCTGTGGGTATCTGGGTTGTATCCACTTTCTGCATATCATGAATGCTACTGCTATGAATGTTTGTGTATAAGTTATCCTATGGACATATGAGCTAATTTCTCTGGTATATACCTAGGAGAGAAACTCTTGGGTTAGGTTTGTTGAGGAACCTCTAGAGGAACTTCCAAACTGATTTCCAAAGTGGCTATACCATTTTACATTCCTGCCACCAGCATACAAGACTTCAATTTCTCCACATCCTCACCAACATTTGTTATTATCTGTCTTCCTGATTACAGTCACACAAGTGGGTATGAAGTGGTATCTCATTCTGGTTTTGAGTTGTATTTTCTTAAGAAGTAGAGAACTTAAGCATCTTCATGTGCTTATTGGGCATTCACTTATCTATTTTGAAGTAATGTCTATTCAGATCCTTTGTATGTTTTTAAATTGGCTTTTTTATTAACTGGCTTTTTTTATTACTGAATTGGAAGAGTTCTTTATATATGGGAGAAATAAGTCCATCTTGGATACATGATTTGCAAATATCTTCTCCCATTCAGTAGATAGTCTTTTCACTTTCTTGATAGTGTCCTTTGAAGAATGAAAGTTTTTAATTGTGATGAAGTCCAATTTAACTATTTTCTTTTGGTGTGCTTTTGGTGTCACATCTAAGGAATCACTGCTTAATACAAGATGAATAATACTGCTTTTTCCCCCTAAGAATTTATACTTCTGAGCTCTTACAGTTAGGTCTCTGATCCATTTTGAAGTAATTTTTGTGTATGGTATGAGACAGACCCAACTTCATTCTTTTGTATGAGGATATCCTCAGCAGCATTTGTTGAAAAGACTATCTTCTCTCCATCAAACTGTCCTGGCACTTTTATTAATTATAAATGCACAAGTTTATTTCTGGACTTTCAATCCCATTCCAATGATTTCTATGCCTACTTTTATGCTACTAGCATGAAGTACTATTACACTTGATTTGTGTTTTGGAGTATGAGCCCTCCAATTTTGCTCTTCTTTTGGAGTATGAGCCCTCCAATTTTGCTGTTCTTTATCTTTTTTAAAAAATTTAATTTTATTTTCAGTGTTCCAAAATTGTTTATGCACCAGTATTGTTTTGGCTACTTGGGCTGCCTTAGATTTTCATATGAATTTTAGGATCAATTTGTCACTTTCTAAAAAACCACTGCTCAGATTTTGATATGGATTACACTGCATCTATAAAATAATTTGGGGTGCACTGTCATCTTAACATTAAGTACCTATCCTTAAAAATGTGATATCTTCCCATTTACTTAGCATATCCTTCAGTAATGTTTTATACTTTTCAGAGTACGAATTTTACACTTCACTTGTTAAACTTATTCTTAATTATTTTTATGCTACTGTAAATGTAATTATGAATTTCATTTTGGCTAATACATTGGTAGTATATATTTCTATGGTACTGATTCCTATGTATCAATATCTTACTCTGCAAGCTTGCTGAACTTATTAATTACAATTGCTTTTTAGTGGATAAAACTGCAATTACAATTGCTTTTTAGTGGATTGTGTAGGATATTCCACATACAAGATCATGTAATCTGTAAACAGAGATAATTTTGTTTCTTCCTCTCCAATCTGGATGTCTCTTACTTCCTTTTTTGCCTAATTTCCATGAGTAGGACCCTGAGTGCAATGTTGAATTAGTGACAGGGAATATCCTTATATTGTTCCTGTTCTAAGGGGGTAATCATCCAGTTTTTCACCATTAGTACGTCAAACTGGGTTTTTCATAAATGTCCTTTTCAGATTGAGGAAGTTCCTTTCTATTGTTAGCCTGTTGAGGTGTTTTAGTTTGTTTCCATGAAAGCATATTGGATTTTGTAAAAAAAAAAAAAAAAATTCTTTGTTTTATACTGAGATGATAATGTGGTTTTGTCCTCCATTCTATTGATATCCTCTATTATACTCATTGGTTTTTACAGAGTAAACCAACTTTGCATTCCTAGGATAAATCCCATTTCGTCATGGTACACAATTCCTTTTATATTTTGTTTGTATTTTTGGTTTACTAGTATTTTCTTTAGGATTTTTGCATCTATATTCATAAGATACTGATCTATTGTCCCCACAACCCCCGCCTTTCTTGTACTGTCTTTGTTTTGTTTTGGTATCAGGGGAATGCCAGCCTCATAAAAAGAACTATTTTCTGGAAGAAGTTGCTTTTTAGGCATCCTTTAGATTTCTCTAGTAAAACCATTTGGGCCTGGAGATTTTTTTTTTTGGGGGGGGAGGTTTAAAATTACAAATTAAATACTTACAGGGCTAATCAAATGATCTATTTCATATCAGGTGAGTTGTGGACACTTATGTTTTTCAAGAAAGTGGTCCATTTTGTCTAAGTTGTCAACTTTGTGGGTTGTTTGTAGTGTTCCATTATTATCCTTCGGATGTAGGCAGAGTCTAGTGATGGCTCCTGTTTTGTTCCTAATACTGGCAATCTGTGATTTCTTCTTTTTGTCAGTTTTGTTGTAAGTTTATTAATTTTATTCATCTATTCAAAAAACCAACTCTGTGTTTTTTACTGATGTTTCTTTTTTTTTCAATGTTAATGATTTCTATTCTTTATTATTTCTTCCTTTGGTTGATTTTGCTTTTCTTTTTCTAGTTCATTAATCCAGGAGCTTAGGTTATTAGGACTTTTCCACTATCATTCTAATTGCTTTCCCTTAAGTATTGTTTTTCACTGCCTCCTTTCAAGACTTTGTCTTTAATTTTCAGAAGTTTAATCATGATGTATCTTCACATGGATTTCCTTGGGTTTATTCTCTTTGGTATTTATTCAGTTTCTTGTATTGTATGTTTATTTCTCTTGCTAAGTTTGGGGAGTTACCAGCCATTATTTCTTTGTCCAATCTCCTTCTCCTAAGACATTGATGACAAAAATTGCAGATCTTTTGTTATAGTCCCAGATGTCACTTAGGCTCTGCTCATTTCTGTTTTTGCTCTATCTTCTCTCTGTTGTTCAGACTGGGTAATTTCTATTTTCCATATTCCGGTTCACTGAATCTTTCCATATCTCCTTTACTCTCCTATTGAGCCCATTCACCAATGTTCATAATCACTTGTTGAAGCATTTTCATCATGGCTGATTTAAAATTTGTTGGATAATTCTAACATCTCTGTCGTGTCAGTGTTGGCATCTATTGATTCGATTTTTCATTTGGCTTGAAATGAAATGAATCCTGGTTCTTGGTATGATGAGTATTCTTGATCAAAACTTGGGACATTTCTGCACTATAATACTCCAAATTTTATTTAAATTTTCTGTTTCAGCTGGCTTTTCTGACATGGTTCCAACAGGGGAAGAAGAGACACCACCTCATTATCATCAGATAACAGATGTCTGGGTTCCCAATACAACTTCCTTTGACAACCAACATGGGAAGAAGTCCTTGTGTCTGCTGGGTGGGGCAGGGGTTCTTGCTTCAACCACAGTCCCTGCTGACACCACAGTGGGGTGGCCTTGTTACCACTGAATGATGATGAAAACTTTGACCCTCTATTATTTTCTCTGACACCAAGAAAGAGGGAGAGTGCCTCACTACTGCCACATGAAGTGGAATTCCAGGCTCCTGTGTGCTGTCTGTTGATACCACAGAGTGGTGGGACTCATTAAGGGCCTATCAGATTAAAGTCCTGGCTTCCTACTTGGACTTTTGAGGTATGGGTACCTCTTTATAGCCTTATCAGTGTAGAAAGCTAGGCTCCCACTTGACTTTTGCTGGCATGCATGGGAGTGGGGCCATAGTCTGTGTGTGTGTGTATGTGTGTGTGTGTGGTATTTGTCTCAAAATTTTCAGTCTTGCTAGCCTTGTCTTCCTTCCTTTTCCCCTTTTCCTTTGGCTAAAGAAAGCAGGCTTTTCTTTTTTTTTTTTTTTTTTAATACAACCATTGTCATTTTCTGATTGCCAGCTTCTTCAGCTCCAAGTTTGGGAAACATGAGGGGAACTCACTGCTATGTTGTTCCTCAAGTCCTGAACTCCCTTGCTAATTTGTCCTCTTCTCTCCACCTTTCTTGTATTTGTTTTATATATAAATTTCAGGGTTTTTATTTGTACTTAGTGCGAAGAACAGGAGAAAACTATGCCTACTCCATCTTCCCAGAAGTATTTTTAATATTAAACTTTCTAAAAATGAAGGGCCTTCTATACATATAATGGAATATTATTTAGCTTTAAAAAGAAAGGAAATCCTGTTACATGCCACAACATGGATGATCCTTGAGAACATTATGATAAATGTAATAAGCCAGTCACAAATACTGTAATTCCATTTACATGAGGTGAATAAAGTCAATTCATAGCACAGAAAGTAGAATGGTGGTTGTCAGGTGTTGAGAGCAGGGCCTAGAGAGTTGTCCAATGGGTAAAATTGCAGTTTGAGAAGATACAGAGTTCTGGGTGAAATAGGTGAGGGGGATTAAGAGTAAACTTATCATGATGAGCACTGACTAAAGTATAGGATTGTATATCTAAAATTAATATAACCTTAATGATACTAGAATTAAAAATGAATAAATAAATAGAATTAGTCTATGACCTAACACTTACACACACACACACGAGTTCTGAAGACTGGTTATAAGACAATGTTAATGCACATAACATTACCAAACCAAGAAGTCTTATGCTCCATAATTAAGATGGCAAATTTTATGTTATGTGTTTTTTACCACAATTAAAATAATTAAGGGCCCTCTACCATGTGATATACTCCTAATACATATACAGTAAATATCAGAACTTTCAGACCATATGGCAGAGACTAGGTACCATATTGAAGGAAGGAAGAAATAAGCAAAATTTTGTCTTTGGGAGAGGAAATTTAATTGGGAAAGTGGGCAAAAATATATAAAAATATAATTTTTAAAATAAAAGTAATATAAGCAAAGTTCTAATATTATACCAAATACAGCGAGAAAACAAATTACAAGAAAACAGTAAGAGTTATTGAGTAAAGAATAATTGGGGTCAGCCTGAGGACTATGATTATCTTGAAGGCAAAAAGAGAATCTAGTAATATACAGAAATGATGAAACAATAGCCTTAATGGAGAAATATACTGAATATAACAAGTTTTGAGAGGAATAATCAGAATGTACATTCAATTCTTTTATAAAAATTAAACCTATATTGGTAAGGCACAAAAGATTACCTTTCACGTTCCATTTGCCTTAGATGATCATTTTTTATAGCTTCAATCACTAAGTTAGTGTGTGGGTCATCCTGGGAAAATAAAATTGGGAAAAAAAATGATCAATTCAGAAGTAAATACCAAGAACTTGGATTTCTAATCAACCTCACCACTAAGCAGTTACATAAAATGGAGAGTAAATTAATCTTTCTAAGCTATTTTCCCTTGCATGAAGCAGAACTTTTCTTCTCATTTCAGATTATCAATTACATTCTCCTTGAAAAAACAGATTCTGAGCAACTGATAAAAGGTCAGACTGGGTAGAATAGGACCAAGTACACAGAAGCTGTGTGACATTATAAACTCTAAACTCAAATATAAATACTTTAATGTTCATCAAATTTCTCAGTAATCAATATCTCTATTCTCTCCTAAGAATATAGATGATTTTTTGGTAAGATATTATTTTTTCTCAGTATGAAAATAATATATAGTAGCTAATGTTTACTTAGCACTTACTATGTTCCAGGTATTCTTGTAAGCATTTTATATACCTCATTTAATCCTCACAACCCTATAACGTAGGTTAGTATAATTAGTCTTATACTATGTATAAAGAAGCTGAAGCATAAGAAGAGTAAGTACTGAGTGATGGAGCCAACCACTATGTTGTAATACCTTTATAATCTATTAAGAAATTGTTAAGTTCAATTTATGAAATTGCCATTATTATACCATTTTGATCTATAAATACAGGCATTTTCATATGGTTTGGCTTAATATAAAATAACATAGCAGCATACCAATACTTTATATGTAAAAACCTGAAAAATATTTTTAAAATATTAAGAAAAATTATCTTTCTGGAAACTATTTCTATTTTACTGTATTTCCTTCCAGTTTATGTCCATGTATGGGTGTGTGAATATCTTTCTTTTTTTCACTTAACATTGTATAGTATTTCCTCCTCAGGTCTCTGAAAATATGACTTGTATTTTGCTGCATTCTATGTGTAAGGATAAGGACTTCTTTTCATTTTTGATCTACTTAGTACACACAGTTTTAGTTTCCTCTGTTCAACAATGACTGAAAAAAATAGTAAAAAAAAGGCTTTAGTGGTTCCTTTGTCAAGATATTATTCTTAAAGAATGGCAGGTAATCATATATTTTGTAAGATTTTCTTTTTTCACTAAAATTGTAGTCAGTCTTCAATCATAATCTCTAGCCCTATTTCAACAGAGTCCCACTGTCAACCTAATTTAAATAACAAACATAACTGGTAAAAGCACATTAATTAAATTTGATTAAAACATATTAATATAGAGCTAGAAGAAACCTAAAAGGTCACCCATTCCAACTTCTTCATTTCTAGAAACAGAAAAGCACAGATAACTGGTAGCTGGCTACACAGCAGTCTTCTCCATACTCACACTTGGTGAAATATATTTATCATCTTCATCAATTTCTAATGGAACAGCAATCAATTTTTGGAATGCCTTCTTCATTTTGTCTCGATCTCCAACAGCAAAGTAACTAAGAATTAGGTTGAAGCCTGCCTTCAGATTTGGTGCCATACTCATGATGTGCTCAAATGAATTAATGGCATCTGAATACTGACCAGTTTTTATAAATGTAACACCAATGTTCTGCATGATTTTAATCCTAAAGAAAAACAAACATGGATAAGCTTTAAAAGTCTCAATTCTTTTTTTTTTTTTTTAAAGATTTTATTTATTAACAGACAGAGATCACAAGTAGGCAGAGAGGCAGGCAGAGAGAGAGGGGAAGCAGGCTCCCCGCTGAGCAGAAAGCCCGATGTGGGGCTCGATCGCAGGACCCTGGGATCATGACCTGAGCTGAAGGCAGAGGCTTTAACCCACTGAGCCACCCAGGCGCCCCAAAAGTCTCAATTCTTTAATATGGTAGTAAAGACATTCCACAGCTAGGTTCCTTCTTTCCTTTCTCATTTTTTATTGTTTTGTTAAAGCTTTATTGAGGTTTAACTTACATATCATAAAATTCACTTGTTTTTAGTATACAATTCAGTGAGCACTGCTAATATCTACACAGCTGTGAAACTATAACCACATTCCTATTTTAAGTCACCTCCATTACCCTAAAAAGAAAATCTGTGCTCATTAGCAGTCACTCCCCATTCTCATCTCCTGCCCTACGCAATCATTAACCTACTTTCTGTCTCTCTAGATTTGTTTCTTCTAGACATTGCATAAAAACAGAGTCATATATAATATTTTATATCTGGATTCTTTCAATTAGCATAATCTTTTGAAGGGTCCTCCATACTACAGCATATATCAGTACTCCATTCCTTTTATATTTCCAAATAGTATTCCACAGTATGAATATACCATATTTTATTTATTCATTGCCTATTTGACAGACATTGGATTGTTTCCACTTTGGGGCTATTATGAATAATGCTATGAACATTCACACATCCTTTGTGACAGCATGTTTTAATTTCTCTTGGGTATATACCTGAGAGTGGAATTGCTGGCCCACTGGTAAATTTGTGTTTAACTTTTTAAAAAACTGCCATTTTATTTTCCAAACTGGCTGTACCATTTTATATGCCCAGGGTATGAGGTTTCTAATTTTTCTACATATTCTTCAACACTAATTTTCAGTCATTTGATTAAAGCCATTATAATAGATGTGATCCCATCTTATTTCTAACCACTCCTCAACATAATACTCTGTTTCAACTAAACTCATTTATTCATAATTCTCTGATCAGATCACAAATACTGTTATTTCTTTGGCTCATCCCAATTTTCCCTTTGTCTGGAATATAACCCTTTATGCCTTTATCACGTAGGCAACCTATCGCAAGTACACCTCCTTCATAAAGTCTTTCTTGACCATTCTTGTTCTTAAAAATCAGTTCCTCGGGGCGCCTGGTGGCTCAGTGGGTTAAAGCCTCTGCTTTCGGCTCAGGTCATGATCCCAGGGTCCTGGGATCGAGCCCCGCATCGGGCTCTCTGCTCAGCGGGGAGCCTGCTTCCCTTCCTCTCCCTCTGCCTGTTTCTCTGCCTACTTGTGATCTCTGTCTTTCAAATAAATAAATAAAATCTTTAAAAAAAAAAATCAGTTCCTCAACTTAGTTACTATAGCACCTCTTGATTACTGGTAATTAAACACCTGACATAAATTATCTAATATTATTATCTTTTTCTACAGTGCTCAAAGTTTTGGACTTACCTGAGTTAAAAGTGCCTAAAGTTAAAAGTGTATCCCAGAAGCTAGATATCTCCCAATAATAATGATATATTATTCAAAAACAAATGATCATTAAAGGTGGCATTCACAAACTAGCTTTCACAGAGGAATTATACTAAGCCTAAGGAAAATTATAATCAGAAAATATCCTGGAAATCTTCTATGATATCAAGGTCACTACAAGACCATAAGGTAATTGCTGTAATTTGCTCCTGAAATATTGTATGAATAGAAAATATTCCAGCTTCCTCTTCCTCTCCCCTCTTCTAAGATTCAAATGGCAATCCCTTCCTAAACTATTTCATTCTCAATCTACAGCAAGAATATAAAGTGGTCTTAATTTCTAGCCTATAGGAATTAAGGTATTCTGTAGTCTGTTATGTTCTAGAGGACTGCTGTTTTATGTTGGCAGTAACTTATATTTGCCGTTAATGGCCTGCTAGGTTATCCCTTATACAAGCCAATTAGCTTTGTCTTATTTCAATTGATTACATATTTTGTCTCTAACCTTTAACTAGTCATTATATAAATGTGTGTAAGTAGTCAATAGGGGAACACACCAAAATACTACTGATACAACATAAATCTAAACACCTAACATGTACAAACACCTAGAAATATTCAACCCACTGGTGATACGTCAGAAGAGTTATCTTGTTTCTGAAAAACAACACTTAAATTTCACCAAGTTATCCCTATGTAAACTTACCTCATTTCTTTATGGACGCTTGGAATTTGATCTAGTGCCATTCGGTAGAATTTAATGGCTTTGGAATAATTTCTTTGCTTTAAATAAATATTTCCCATATTCACTTTCAATCTTCCTAATAAAAAAATAATGAATATGTAATACTCTATTTTCTTCACTTCTTCTGTATTTTAAATATCCTTAATTCATATTCTTTGAAGCTTTTTTCAAGTTAGGAAGCTTAACCTACCTAAAATTCTCACTTTTAAAGAGTTATACTATTTTCATGTATCTACACACTAATCTCCCATGAGGAAATGGAACTAAAGACAGATGGAAATATGAAGCCTGAAGATATGGCTAGAAAACAACTGATTTACATTATAAAACTGGAATTGTGCTATTCTAAAAAAATGGATTTAAAAATCAGATTCAATAATGCTATACACATTTTAATATATTAAAGAAAATGAAATTCTGATAAACTTTAATACTACTACCAAAAAATTACATAATATAAGTGATATAAAAACTGTAGTCTCTTGGGAATAAACTTATAAGGGAAAGCAATTTTTAAAAAGATTTTATTTACTTGAGAGAGAGAGAGGGTGAGCAAAAGAGAGCATGAAAGGGGGGGGCACAGGAAAAGAGAGAAGCAGACTCCCCACTGAACAGGGAGCCCTAAACCAGGCTCAATCCCAGGACCCTGGGATCATGACCTGAGCCAAAGGTAGCTGCTTAACCAATTGAGCCACCCATGCGTCCTTTGGGAAAGCATGTTTGATGGGATTGCAATCGTTCATTCTACTTGTGATGACAGAATACATTTTTTGTTTACTGTTGGGCGATATACCTCACACCAAACAAACAATACATTTGTTTTTATTTACTGTTAGGCAATATACCTCATACCAACAAATGTTTCTTCATTTGTATTTATGTGGGTTTTCATATAAACAGTATCTTTAAGCAGGACACTTCCATATAAATACAAATTTGTTTACAGCATAGATTATTTTAAGAAAACCAGGGGAAAAGTAAATTAACACTACAAAACAACTATACTTGGTCTGCCTGGCTGGCTCAGTCAGAAAAGCATGCAACTCTTGATCTTGGGAGATTGTTGATCTTGGGATCATGAGTTTGAGACCCACACTGGTTGTAGAGATTACTTAAATACATAAACATTAGGAAAAAAAAAAAAGAATTACATTTACTGGGAAAATTGACTACATATACCCACCTGCATTGCTAAACATCTTATTTTTCACTATAACTTGATATGTGTTTAGTGCTTCAGCATACATTTCATTAGCTGAATATTGACTAGCCAAGTTGAAAAGAACCTAAGGAATAAACATTGCAAAAACACATGTAATGACCATTTTAGGCCCCTTTTATCTATAATCTTTTCAGAGATTAAGATCCTATAACAAAGCTAGATGCCTTTATCAAGATACCCAACCAACTAGGAAGCAAAGAATGCAGAGAAATATCTTGCATTCAAATGAACCTGAACATTAAGACAAGTATAGCTATCCTCTATATGGCACCTTAATTTTATAGGTATTCTTTCTAATTTAGGTGGTATTTGCCATCCATTAATCTCAGAAAGACCTACAAAGAATAAACTTGTATTGTTAATGTTGCTGGTAATAAAAGGAGAAGGTAAGACAGTGGGACAAATTTTCTTTGTAAATAAAAATTAAACATTATGTGGAAATACCTTAAGGATTCATTTGTGTACTTCTTTACATGCAAAACTGTAAAAAGTATTCCTCTGTATGCAACATTATAATTTAAGTCACTAAGTTATAGAAATTCACCTTCCTATAGATAAAAAAAAAAGATCACTAGAAATTATTCCCTAAAGATTCTATGGAATTTAAAGATACTAGCTACTAAGAATAAACATCTAAAAATTCCTATTCAAAGTTTCAAATGTCCTTTTTTCCCATTTGTATGGCAGATGAACACTTTTCCCACTAAAAATACACCCTTTTAAAACACCAGTATAAACATTTAGTGTCTTTTTAGAATTAAAAAAAGTTCTGTAAGAAATTAGCTTTTGTTTTTTTCACTACTCTCACAGAACATTGTATTATTTACCTAGTGGGAAGTTCTTAAAAAATCACAGACCAAAAGTCCACATTAGAATCTCATTACAGTAACCACACTAAAAACAGAGCATAAATATTAGCAATCTTCCAGAAATAGAGTCATTGGGTGGTGGGTTTACAGGTACTTCCTAAGTTATTAAAAACTAATTAACTAAATAAAAAAAAGTCTCTGCACAGAACAAAGAATGCCTCATGAACTTCATAAAGATGTCTATTAATGGAATTCTGAGCACCTAAGGTCCAATAAGATTTATAATAGCTAACTGAATTTAAATAAAAATAAAATAAAGTCTTCGTAAAAATTTAAAAAAGAAAAACAGAAAGTAAGAAAAAAGAAAAAAAACTTTCAGAATCTACAAATCCTAGCCAAAAAAATTTTACTCAACAGGTATTTTATACTTACTGAGTATGTTAAATCCAAATTGATATTTTCTGGAGTTGTAACTTGTTCTCGTTGTCTCACCAAGACTCTCTCTTTTCTTCCTGCATCTTTTGCCTTTTCTAAGGCCTGAAATCAAGTTCTTACTTTGTAAATTCCTTTAAGTATTCATTATGAGCATTTTATGCTTTTGAAAGACATTTGTATGTGAAGCTTGGTTGGATTCCTTATACTTTCTTGGATTCCCAGTATGCCCTCCTATACTCTTACAATAAACTCCCCTTGAAAACAAAAGAACCCAGAGTATTTGTTTAAAGTGGAACTCACCATCATAAAATTGTCATGTGTTCTCCCCACTGCTCTCCAGAAGGAGGAAGTATGAGTGATAAAATGGAGAGTATATTAGCCCCAAGTCAAGTTTATCACCATACCCGCTATCACCATTTAGATTTGACTCTATGTATTTTCTTCTTTTTTCCATCCAATCCTGAATCTTTGGATACTTTAATTACAACTTATGTGATAAAAATTTAGATGGATTTGTTTGGTTTCTGGGATGCTCAAAACACAGAAAAATCAAAGGATAACTACTATCCAATATTACAACAAATGCTTACTTAGTTTGGCTCGTATTCCACTCAGAATGCTAAGACCCTTTTCCTGATTTCCACCAAGAGACTAACTACAGGCAGATTAATTTAACATGCGATTTTTTTTTTAGAGTTAGATAAAAACAGCACCAGTTCTGTGAGCAATAAAAGTAACTTTTATATTGAACAATTCTAATGGTATTCATTAATGTGATAACTAAGTCTTAGAAAGTACACTTATATGGTATGACAATCAAAGTAATGAGGACAAAGCAAATAAAAAAATATTTAATTAATTTATTAAGATTTTATTTATTTATTTATTTGAGACAACGAGAGATCACAGAGGGAGAGGGAGAAGTAGACTTGCCACTGAGTGGAGAGCCCTATGCAGGGCTCAATACCACGACCCTGAGATCATGACCTGAGCTGAAAGCAGATGCTTAACCTGAGCCACTCACGTGCCCCAAAAATATTTAATTAAAAAGAGAAAAGCACGAGGGATACCTGAATGGCTCAGATGGTTAAGTGTTTGCCTTCGGCTCAGATCATGATCTTGAGGTCCTAGAATAGAGTCCCGCAATGGACACCTTGCCCAGCAGGGAGCCTGTTTCTCCTTCTTCCTACCACTCCTCCTCCTTATGCTCTCTCTCTCTGACAAATAAATTAATAAAATCTTAAAAAAAAAGGCATGAAAAACCAGAGTTGGGGTACCAAAAAGCAAACTATGATTTTGCAGTTTACTTAGGAAAGAGTATTTTAGGGTAGTGAGGCTTAAATAAGAAAGCAACACTTAGTACTGCATGTGGACCATGGTAGCTATGCTTTTCAGCAGGCTGTGAGTCTAATCTAATAGGCCATCAGGCTGCAAAATTTAATCAACTGTTGCAATAGAATTTGTTTTCCTACTGCATTGACCAATGTCAAAAAATTACAAAATCAGTCAACTGTTTTGACCTGAGAGTTTTTATGAAGCAGCTGCCTATTGTCTTCAAAAAACTGGCTTAGTGAAAACTCTAAGGCCTGTCAACAGCAAAAAACAAACAAACAACCCATGTGTATCTATTCAGGTATCCCTTACTTTTTGAAAGTTCACATAACGCCACTCTGCTTTAACAAAAGACCTACATTAGCACCTGTTTTTTGCTGACTGAAAGAAATATGAAGATTTCTGCTTTTACAAAAAAAAAAAAAAAGGGCAAGAAGTGAAATAGTGTGCAACCTCTGTTTTGTAGCAAACCCTTCCAGAGGCAGCGCACATCTCCAGCAGCCAGAGCAGCCTCATCACACTCGGCATCTCAGCATCAAGCCATCAGAGCTCTGGACTGCCTGTGAGCATCTGTGCTTTATTTTGATTTTCTCTGTGCATCCACTAGCAAGATGTGTCCTGAGACATCAGAAAAGCCTAAGAGGTTAGCTTTGGGCTCAAAGATTTTTTCAATATAAATTCATGATAATTGTTTGATGCTATTTGCTTATGAAAGATTTTGCTCTACTTCTGGATAGCAGGGAAAACCTGTACATATGCTTTTTATTTGTGCACATACATATGACATACACTTCACCATCTTGAATCCTAGAAGTTTATGAACTTACCAATTTTAAGTCTCCGCAACTGTTGGCAATACAGCTTTCTTCTACCAATTCATTTACTTTCTTCTCTAATTGTCTAATCTTTTCTTCTGGACTATTAAAGAAAAAGCAGAGGTACTCTGATTCATTCAAGCACAAATAATACATATCAAAATTTAATTTACCTGTAACATTGTCCATTACGTGCTTTTATGGGAATAGGTTACAGATAAGGCAAATGTATAAATGGCATTAAAGAGCAAACGTACTACTGTTTTTAATAATTATATAATTAATAGTAAAAATAACATCTTTGGTTACTGAAACTAAATAATTACTTGGCACAAGTATAATTTAATGCTGAGCCAAATGCTTTACCCTAATTATGTCATTTAATCCTCCCAATAACATCTGATATAAGTACATTATCATCCCCAAAAGAAAGCAGATCCTTTCTTAGAACCTCTGACAATGAAAACTTTATGGTGAAGACAACTGAAGACCCCATAAAAGAGATGAAAATTATTATCACTTAATATGAGATGGGTACTCTAGAGAGTATTTCCAACAACGTGAAGAAGTTAAAAAATCCTGATTCAGTTAGTGGCATACACAGTACGCCCACATCAGTCACATTTCAAAAACAACATTAATGTCATTTTGCTACCACTTTCTTCCAGCAAAGTATCCCAATCCTCTGAATGTACATCAGTGCCTAAATAAAATTGTACTCTGAATATTTGAGAATACACAGTAGTTCTCTTAATTTTCTACAAATGGACTTATAAAAAACATAGGAATACGTTTAATAGTATAGCTTTGTCTATAGAATCATGTTTTTTGGTAGAATCTGACTAAAATTTAGTCAGGTGGGATACAAATTGTATTGGTTTACTAAAAATTTGCAAATTTCTTACTGAGCATAAAGTTATAAACGTTATAAAGACATTAAAATTTTTAGTGTTTTTCAGTGTCTATTTTACAGAGTAAAATAATTACCCTATCCCTATCAAATGACAGGAAAATGAACTCTATATGCAGATACTGTTGGACACCTACCCACACAAGAACCTGCCACCATCTTTCCTCCTCACATACAGATCTAAACTAGTCAAGAGCCTCATTCTCTTGCCAAATGTTTGGTTCAGTCATGCATATGTAGTGCACTTCTGGCCAGTGAGAAATTAAGGTAGGTTTGCTTAGGGTAGAGGCTTCCTGGGAAGATTTTCTTTGCTCTATGAAAGGGACCCAAAACTGGGAACTTTCTGGCTCTAGGATTTATTAACTACATGGAGATTTTGAACTCTCAGGGCTCTTCTGGCACGATAGGATGGCAAACTCTTAAGAAAGGCCAAGAGAGCCACAGAGAAGCTGATTACCAGGGATGATGTTATTGAGCAGTTAAATTAACCATCCCTAAAAGTGCCTTTCTGCCAGACTTTCTATTAAATAAGATAATAAATGTTCTTATTGTGTGTGTGTTTTCCTCATGTTGGCAGCTGAAAGGATTCTAAATGACCTGCTATTTAAATAAAGTAACATACTTTCATTAGCAAACATGCTGTCATTAACTAGGACACAGAGAAAATAGATTTCCTGTAGAGGTTCCTTGTTAGTGAAAAAGAGAAATTATGTAATTTATACAATAGCCCAAATAGTAGGTTTAAGAACTACAATTTTAAAATCTCTATTATACAGAAGAAAAATAGTGTTTAATAACAAGAGGCTCTGTAAACAGCTTGGGTTCAAACTCAGTCCTGCCACTAATTAGAGATGCTAAGTGAAGATGGCTGTTTACTTTCTCCCTCAATGAACTAATGATAAAAACAGCTCAGTCTTCATTTACATATAGCACTTGCACAGCAGCACACAGTGAATACTCAGTAAACACTGGCTTATGTTACTACCTGTAAAATGTTTCCATCAATGGTACTTAGATCCCAGTAAGTACATATACCTGAATTTTTACCACAGCTTTTGGCTACTCTTTAGCTGCTAGCAAAAAAACTAAGTTAATGCTCTAAAAAATTAAATTTCTCAATATTGATATGACTCTTCCTATATGTTCTCTTAATTTTTTCATTGAAATATTCTTTTAAAATAAGCATATCCTATCCTGTTTTCAACTCCATTTGGTCTCTAAGAGAATCAATATTAGCATCTATAAACATTAGACTTATCTTCACAAAAATATTACAATAAAACTGCATAGAACACACATGGCCGTTTTTCTTAGACTTGATTCTTTTGCCTATTCCAAGAACCAGAGATGATGTTTTGATTACTATTCTGTTGACATAAACTTTTATTTTTGAGGTTACATGATTTTTTAAAAAACTTTTTAAAAAAATATTTTTATTTATTTGACAGACAGAGAGAGACAATGAGAGGGATAACACAAACAAGGGGAGTGTGAGAGGGAGAAGCAGGCTTCCCACTGAGCAGGGAGCCCAATGTGGGGCTCTATCCCAAGACCCTGGGATTATGCCCTGAGCCAAAGGCAGACGCTTAACTGACTGAGCCACCCAGGTGCCCCCCAAAACTCTTTCTTTTAATCACCCAGTGCTCATCATGACAAGTATACTCCTTAATTCCCATCATCTACTCCTCCCATCCCCCACCTACCTCCACTCTGGTAACCATCAGTTTGTTTTCCATAGTTAAGACTCTCTTTCCTGATTTGTCTCTTTTTTCCCTTTGCTCATTTGTTTCTTAAATTTCACATAGGAATGAAACCAGTCTTTCTCTGGTTTATTTCACTTAGCATGATACTCTCTATCTCCATCCATGTCTTTGCAAATGGCAAGATTTCATTTTTTACAGCTGAATAACATTCCACCAAATATGTGTGTGTATGTATGTATATATATATATGTGTGTGTGTGTATGTGTATATATATGTATATATATATATATATATACACATATATATATATACACATGCACCACATCTTTTTCCATTCCTTGATCTATGAACACCTAGGCTGCTTTCATAATTTGGCTATTATAAATAATGTTACTATAAACACAGGGGTGCACATACCACTTTTAACTTGTATTTTTTTATTCCTTGGGTAAATACTTAGTGGTGCTGTTGCTGGACTGAATGGTAGTTCCATTTTTAACTTTTTGAGGAAACTCCATACTGTTTTCCATAGTGGCTGCACCAGTTTCGATTCAAACCAACAGTGCATGAGAGCTCCCCTTTATCCACATCCTAGCCAACACCTGTTGATTCTTGTGTTGTTGACTTTAGCCATTCTGACAGGTGTGAGGGGATAGCTCACTACAGTTTTGATTTACATTTCCCTGATAGCAACTGATGATGAGCATCATCTCATGTGTCTGTTGGCTGTCTGGATGTCTTCTTTGGAGAAATGTCTGCTCATGTCTTTTGCCCATTTTTTAACTGGATTTGTTTTTTGGGTGTTGAGTTTTACACGTTCGTTCTCTCTCTCTCTCTATATATATATAGAATACTAACCTTTAACTGGATAGGTAATTTGCAAATATCTTCTCCCCTTCCATAGCTTGCCTTTTAGTTTTAATGGTTATTTCCTTTGCTATGCAAAAATATTTTTAGTTTGATGTAGTCCCAATATTTTATCTTTGGTTTTACTTCCCTTGTCTCAGGAGACATATCTAGAAAATGTTTCAGGTCTCATATTTAGGTCTTTAATCCATTTTGAGTTTATTTTTGTGTATGGTGTAAGAAAGTACCCCAATTTCATTCTTCTGAACGTGGCTGGCTGTTCAGTTTTCTCAATACCATTTGTTGGAGAGACTGTCTTTTTCCTATCGGATATTCTTTCCTGTGCTGTCCAAGATTAATTGACCATATAGTTGTAGTTTATTTTTGGATATTCTATTCTGTTCCATTGAACTTTGTATATATTTTTGTGCCAGAACCATACTGTTTTGTTTACTACAGCTCTGTAATATAACTGAAGTGGAATTGTGATGCCTCCTTTGCTTTTCTTTACCAAAATTGCTTTGGCTATTTGGGCTCTTTTGTGTTTCTATACAAAGTCTGGGATTGTTCGTCCTAGTTCTGTGAAAAAGGCTATTGGTATTTTGATAGGGATTGTATTAAATATGTAGATTGCTCTGGGTAATAGAGACATTTTAACAATTTATTTGTTCTTCCAACCCATGAGCATGGAATGTCTTTCCATTTCTTTGTGTTGTCTTCAACTTCTTTCATCAATATTTTATAGTTTTCAGAGTAAAGCTCTTCACCACTTTGGTTAGATTTATTCCTAGGTATCTTATTATATTTTGTGCAGTTATATCTGGAACTGTTTTCTTAATTTCGCTTCCTGCTACCTCATTATTGGCATATAAAAATGCAACAGATTTCCATAGTTTGATTTTATATCCTGAAACTTCCCTGAATTTATCAGTTCTAGCAGTTTTTTGGTAAAGTCTTCCTGACTTTCTATATATAGTATCATGTCATCTGTAAATATTGAAAGTTTTAATTCCTTGCCCATTTGGATACATTTTATATCTTTTTGTTGCCTGATTTCTGTGGCTAGGACTTCCAGTACTATGTTGACTAAAAGTGGTGAGTGGATATCCCTATCTTGTTCCTGACCTTTAGGGGAAAAGGTTTATTTTTCCCCATTTAGGATAGGTGTTGGGGGGTGTCTCATATATGTTGAGGTATGTTGCCTCTAAACTTACTTTGTTGGTTTTTATTATGAATGGATGTTGTACTTTGTCAAATGCTTTTTCTGCGTCTATTAAAATGATCCCGTGCTTATCTTTACTCTTATTGATGTGATGTATCACATTGATAGATGTGCCAAATCTATCAAACCACTTTTGGAACCCAGGAATAAATCCCACTTAATCATGGTGAACTATTTTTTTAATGTATTGTTGGGTCCTGTTTCCTAGTATTTTGTTGAAGATTTTAGTATCTATGTTCATCAGAGATACTGGTCTGTAGTTCTGATTTTGGTGTCTGTATCTGGTTTTGGTATCAGGGTGATGTTGGTCTCAGAGAAGGAATTGGAAAGTAATCCTTCCCTTTCTATTTTTTGGAATAGTTTGAGAAGAATAGGTCTTAACTTTTCTTTAAATGTTTGATAGAATTTTCCTGTGAAGCCATCTGGTCCTGGACTTGAAAAGAATGTGTATTTTGCTGTTTTAGGATGGAATGTTCTAAATATATCTGTGAAACCCATCTGTTCCAGTGTGTCATGCAAAGCTATTGTTTCCTTGTTGATTTTCTATTTAGACGATCTGTCCATTGATGTAAGTGGTGTGTTAGAGTCCACTACAGATATTGTATTATTAGCAATTATTTCCTTTATGTTTGGTACTGTTTCATGCATTTGGGTGCAGAAATATTTATAATTGTCATATCTCCTTGTTGGATTGTCTCCTCTATTATTATATAGTGTCCTTCTTTGTCTCTTGTTACAGTCTTTGTTTTAAAGTCTAGTTTGTATGATATAAGTATTGCTACTCTGGCTTTATTTTGACATCCCTTTGCATAATAAATGTTTCTCTGTCCCCTCACTTTCAATCTGCAGGTGGCTTTAGGTCCAAAATAAGTCCCTTCTAGGCAGCATATAGATGGGCTTTGGTTTTTTTTTTTTAAAGATTTTATTTATTTATTTGACAGACAGAGATCACAAGTAGGCAGAGAGGAGGCAGAGAGAGAGGGAAGCAGGATCCCCACTGAGCAGAGAGCCCATGACCTGAGCCTAAGGCAGAGGCTTAACCCACTGAGCCACCCAGGCCCCTCTGGGCTGTTTTTTAATCCATTTTGTTACCCTGTGTCATCTGATTGGAATGTTTAGTCCATTTACATGAAAAGTAATTATTGATAGCTGTGTATTTATTGCTATTTTATTACTTGTTTCGTAGTTGTTTCTGAAGATTTTTCTCTGATCCTTTTTTTTTTTTGTCTTTCTCTGTTTTATAGTTTTCTTTAGTGATATATTTGGATTTCTTTCTCTTTATTCTTTCCGTATTTATCATTTTTTGGTTTGCAGTTACCATTAGGTTTGTATATAGCATCTTCTGCATATAGCCATCTATATTAAGTTGATGGCTGTTTGAGTTTGAACCCATTCTTCACTCCTGTTCTCCCTTCACTTTAGGATATGATGTCATATTTTACATCCTTTTGAGTTCGTTGACTGATTTTTTAATAAAATATTTTTACTGCTTTTGTGTTTCCTACTTTCTCACTGTCACTTTTGGTCTTCCCTTTTCACTCAGAGAATCCCCTTTAAACATTTCTTGCAGGGCTGGTTTAGTGGTCATGAGCTCCTTTAGTTTTTGTTTGCCTGGGAAACTCTTTATCTCTCCTCCTATTCTGAATGACAGCCTTTCTGGATAGAGTAATCTTGTCTGAAAATTTTTCCTATTTAGCATTTTGAATATATCGTGTCACTCCCTTCTGTCTTGGAAAGTGACTGCTGAAAAATCTCTGGTTAGCCTAGTGGATTTTTTCCTAATAAGTTACTGTCTTCTTTTATCTTGCTGCTTTTAACATTTTCTTCTTTATCACTATATTTTGCCATTTTAATTACAGTAAATCTTGGTATGGGTCTGTTTCTGTCGATTTTGATGGGTGTTCTGTGTGCCTCCTGGTGCTGGTTATCTGTTTTCTTCCCCAGATTAGGGAAGCTTTCAGCTATTATGTCTTCAAATAAGTTCTCTGCTCCCCCTCTTTTCTTTTGATGGACTTTTATAATATGGATGTTATTACATCTGGTGGAGTCACTGAGTTCCCTAAGTCTATTCTCATTTTGTGTAATTTTTTTTCTCTCTTTTCTTCAGTTTGATTACTCTCCACTACTCTCATCTTCTATGTCATTAATTCATCCCTCTGCTTCTTCCAGACTGTTATTCCTTCCACCATGCATGCTTCTCATTTCATTTATTATACTTTTACTTCTGGTATACCTTATATCTGTATTAAGGGTCTCAATGTCTTTCACTCTTTCCTCAAGTCCAGTGAACATCTTTATGATCACTACTTTAAATTCTCTCTCAGTCTTGTTATTTCTATGTGTTTCACTTAGATCTCCTGCTATTGCCTTGTCCTCTGTTCTTTCATTTGGAACAAATTCCTCTGCCTTCTCATTCTAAGTCTCTGTGCTTGTTTCTCTGTGTTAGGAAAGTCAGCTATGTCTCCTGTTCTTGAGAATAATGGCCTTATAAAGAAGAAGTCCTGTAGTGCCCTGCTGTGTAGCGTCCCTTGTTCCCCAGGGCCTGGCGCTTCTAGGAGTGTCTCCAGTGTGTACTATGTGCACCTGCTGTTGTGTCCTGGCCATTTTATCCTTCGGGCCCGTCATCTGCAGAGGCTCTCTTTGCCTGGTGTGGACAGTTTTTGGTCCCTGGTCTGAATCTGGAAAATTTTAATGAAGTATTCTCTGATCTGTTTGTGAAATGAGACCTGTCACCACTACCACTGGAACTGAGAGTCTGCAAAATTCCCTCTTTGGGAGGCAAAGTGCTGGTAGGGGTTTGTTCTGGTCTTCTAGGGGGAGGGATCTGTAGTACTGGGACTTACACAACCCTAACTGCAAAGTGCGTTTTCATTGGAGTATAGGGGATGGGGCTTGGTGTACGCAAGTTAGGTAGCAAATGTCTGCGCTGTGCTGGTTCCTACAGGTGGTTCTATGCTTATGCTGAAGGGCAAGGGAGGGAAATGGCAATAGCCCATTTATTTGTTCCTGGCAAGGTCTCTCCATGAACACTGTCTCTCTGGGACACCCTCTGACTTGAGCAAATAACCTCCTCACTGTGTGCCCCAGGCACTCCTCAGATCACTGTTTCCTTGCCTTGTGTCCACGGGTCATTTACCTGTCTTCTCTCCAAGAGTAATGCAATGGCTGCCAGGCTCTATCCTGGCCATGCCTGCTAATCTTTAAAACTCCAGGCTTTGGGGTGCCTGGGTGGCTCAGTGGGTTGAGCCTCTGCCTTGGCTTGGGTCATGGTCCCGGGGTCCTGTGATGGAGCCCTTCATGGGGCTCTCTGCTTAGCAGGGAGCTTGCTTCCCCCTCTCTCTGCCTGCCTCTCTGCCTACTTGTGATCTCTCTGTCAAATAAATAAATAAGTAATAATAATAAAAAAAGACTCTAGGCTTTAAGTCCCACTGCTTGTCAGAATCCATGAAATTCGGCCCTTTTGGCTTTCCAAGCCAATTTCTATGGAAGTCAGTTTTCCTTATGTACTCTCCTGCTAGTCTTGTCTCTCACCCTTTCCCACTACCACATACCTCTGACCACTGCAGCAGCCATGTTTCTGTCCTAAACCTTGTCTCTGCACTTCCTACTTTCTTCAGTGTGTCCTCTTCTCTACCTTTAGTTGTGGAGTTTGTTCTGTCAGTCTTCAGATTTCTGGAGTATTTAGGATGATTTGATAGTTATCTAGTTATATTTGTGGGATGAGGTGAGTCTCATGAAGTGGGAGTAGGGTCCTACTCTGCCATCTTCCCCTCCCTGTTTTGTTTCTTAAATTTTACATTGAGTGAAATCATATGGCATTTACCCTTCTCTGACTTATTACATTTGGTAGTATACTCTCTAGTTCCTTCAATGTCATTGCAAATGACAAGACTTCATTCTTTTTAATGGCTGAATAATATTCCAACACACAGACACACACACACAATCAATATATACACCACATCTTTATCCATTCATGAATTGATGGGCACTTGGGCTGCTTCCATATCTTGGCCTATAAATAATGCTGCCATAAACATAGGGGTACTGCTGACATGACCTTTTAAAATACTTGAAAATTATGTATTTGAAAAAGAAAAATTAAAAATACACAACACTAAAACAACATGAGAACTTACATACCTATCTTCATTTTTGGCTTCCAGAGGAGGAGCAGGGCCCCTTGACTGACCAAGGGGGTCAAATGCAGAGCCTGAGATACAATTCAAGAGCTCATATTCAATTTGTGATACAAATAAAGAAAATATAAAAACTTGCACAAGTTAAATTTACCTATTTATTAAATGGCTTAAATTACCTATTTATTAAGTAGCCAGGACATTTATTATGTTTATATAAACACTTTATATATCAAGGAATTGGTAAAATTTTGACATACATCAAATTTTATAAATAAAATGTGAAAACAAAAATGAGTACTCTCTCAGCACTTACTTCTCCTCCACAGTAATCTATCCTAACTCTAGGAACTCTAAATTATCATGTGAGTAATGACCTGGTATTGAGTTTTAACTATTTTATTGGTATAATACTATTTTCACCTGTAAATTTTTAATTAGGCTCTAACTTATATAAAATAAATTGCATTTTTTAGTTTTTAAAAAATGCACACATTTTTAATGTACAGGTCAGTACACTTTGACAAATTACATGCCAGTATAACCATTCCCATTGAGATGCAGAACGTTTTCATTACCCCTTTCCTCTTTTATTTATTTAATTTATTTATTTTTATTAACATATAATGTATTATACCCCTTTCCTCTCTTAATGGTACCTAAAATAATGACATATCTTACCATCAACAGCATGTTAGATTTTATTTAAAATGGTAACATTTTACATTTACACACAGAAACACAATAACAACATTAAAACATCTGAAAAAAATTATTAGAAGAGATAATATAACAAACCTCTCAAAGCTGCTTTGGTAAAACCAGCTGCTCTCACTGCTGTCATTGGTCTAGTAACTCCATCCTTGAAAGAAAAAAAATCATTTAAAAGGTGTTCTTAAATAAGATTTGCTTCTTATTTCTAGTTCTGGACATACATTAACGTAGTCTCTTTTTCTTTAGTCCCAATTTTTCTCATTTTTTAAAAAGACCTATTCATTTATTTGAGAGAGAAAGAGAGAGAGCGAGCACGCACACGTGTGGTGGGGAGGGGCAGAGGGAAAGGAAAAGAGAAACTCTAAGCAGACTATGAGCTGAGTGTAGAGCCTCATGCAGGGCTCGATCTCACAATCCTGAGATCATGACCTGAGCTGAAACCAAGAGTTGGACGTTTATTTGACTGTGCTCCCAGATACTGCTTTTACACTTATTTTTAATCACTCTCTGCTTTTTCCTTACCCCTGCCTCCTCATATGTCAGTTCTGTCTCTACTTTCCCTTCCCCCTATAAAATTTCAATTCCTTGCTTTAACTGATCTTACTCCTAATTTGGAAAAAAAAAAAAAACTCAAAAGATTTTTATATAGCACCTAATATAAGTTATATAGGTTATTAGCTGCCTACTCCTCTACTTTTTTGGTCTCCTATATGCCTATGAGAGAAACTACAAAAATTCTTGCAAGTGATAGCATAGGAAAAATGGGACCCAGAGTTCACTACACAAGCAAACTATCAGTTCTATGTCCACTCCCCAATGGGATTTCATTTAAGACCTGAGTAAATCCAATGAGATTCTGCCTCCAAAGATTCTGAACAGTCCAAACTTTAGTCCACAGTTTAAAGAATCAGGGTCTTTATATAAGAAACACCTTCTTTAACATTTTAAAATAATACAATAAAAAATGTTGGCAATAATATTCTAAGTCACAAGAGAGGCCCAAAATGAACAACCACATGACAGAGATACCTGAATAGCCCCTGTCATTGGTCTTCCCATCGAGGATGCCAGGGATGTCTTGGACTAGTAAACAGAAAACTAAATTAAAATGATTCCCAAAAAATCTACATTTAATTTTATAAAAACCAAGTTACAAAAATTTTCTTCATAACTTTTTTCTTCATTCTATTGGCAAGTAAACCTAATTCTTTCCATTTATAACCTAAGGATATAAGATTAAATAATAAAACTCTAAAATAAGCCTCAGCAAACTACAACCTTCAGCCTTTGTCAATAACATTTTATACCCCACTGGTCTGCACACTATCTACAGCAGCTTCTACACTACAAATGCAGAGTTTGGTAGCTACAACAGAGACTATGACCTGCAGAGCCTAAATTGCCTGGCCCTTCACAGAAAATGTTTCCTGTCTTCTATTCTGAAGCACCACCAAAAATCAAATTTATGAGTAATACAAGCTTAGGCTTTTTAATGAAACCATGTTTCACTTAACACACAGTTACATTATGTGTATGACTAATTTCCTTATTCATATCAACAAATATGAAGTCAAGTGTCCTGGACTTCTAGGTACTATAACCATTTTTCTGATCCCTATGGAATATTACAATAAGGACTAGGAAATACTATTCCACTTCATTCTTCCATTTTTCTCCCATTCCCCTTTTATTTCACATATGCTAAAGACATCCAAATTTGGGCAGGACTTCAAACTTTTCCTTTATGGATTTTTATATAGCATCTTTCCTCCAAATATCTCAAATAAAAGCAACACCCAAACATATACCTCTGAAATTTTCTCAAATTTTATAATTTTATTTTTCATGTATTAATTGGTAGGTTTTAAAATATAAACATCATTACTTTTATATAACATTTAACTTCACATAAAATATGAATGAATACACATGAGACTTGGTAATATTACACAAAAAATGAAAGGAAGTCAATCAACAAACATAGGTTTACAAATAGAAATGATAATAAAATATTTTCTGATAAATTTATAATCAAAATGACTACAATATAAAAGCTATTAATCAAATTAGACTTTTATAAGGTTTGTAACTATCTAAAATGAAAAATATATCTCGGTCACAGACTGAAAGATAACCCAAATTATTTAGAATTGCCTAAAGTGAACTTATGGATGAGAAAAAGCACCTTAGCATTTTTAGCTTAAGTAAACCTACCCCATATCCAGTAGCTACAGGTCTAGTAACTGCTGTGCTTGGTATTTTAGCAGTTATCTTGGGGAGGAAAAAAAACATAGTTAATAGAATTCAAATTAAGCTATACAAAAGAAAACTAGAAAAGCAATGGGATATATAGACTCATCAATAGAGAAATATTTATATAATATTTAGGATAACTTTTCTTAAATTAATCTAAATATTAAGGATCCCAGGTATTTTAAAGTATTAAGAAGGAGAGTTATTCTGGAATTCATTTTAAAGGAGAAAAGAAACTTGAGAATTATTTGAGGTACCAGTGAGAAAGATTAGTTTTCATGACTGCTTCTATCATTTATTATGCATACTGACTACTGCCAGCCGCTAGGCCTAAAGATAGACACAGGATTTGGCATCAGAGAATCTGTGTTTAAATTTCAGCTCTCCTTCTACCAGCTGTTTTTATTCATACTTTTTTGAACCTAAATTTTCTCATCTTTGAAATAAGGATATCTTGATGCCAATTGTAATTGGAATCAAATAGGACCATGTAGATGGAAATGTCCCATATGTTAATTGTTAGGCATATTTGTTTGAAATATTTGATTAAAGCATCATTAGTATAAGAGCTCTACTTCTGGATATGATGGACTGCTGTTTTAAACAACTTTAAACAACTTCCCCACTAAGAATAACTAAAAAAGCTGGGAACATTAAAAAAAAAATTTTTTTAAGGATTGTCTCTCTCTCTCTCTTTTTTTTTTTTTTTTAAAGATTTTATGTATTCATTTGTCAAAGAGACACACAGCAAGAGAGGGGACACAAGCAGGAGAGTGGGAGAAGGAGAAACAAGCTTACTCCTAAGCAGAGAGCCCAATGCGTGGCTTGATCCCAGACCCTGGAATCATGACCTGAGCTGAAGGCAGATGTTTAATAACTGAGGCACCCAGGCACCCCATGACAAAAATATTTTTATAAAACATCAATTTGAATATATTAGAAAACTAAAAAGGCAGTGAAGAATTAACAAGGTTTCAAGATAAGGAAAAAGGGAAAGCTAGACAGGTATGCCTGCACTTGACCCTGCTTTTCTCCAAGAAGCATGGCTAAGAAGCTGAACACAGCTCTCTAAAGACTCTCTTAAGACATAAAATGTTGGAGGTGGTGGGGCTGCCACGGTGGCAGCCCTGGTAATCCTCTAGGCTTTGACTGTGATCTCAAAAGGTTATACTCTACAACTAAAAGTAGATAAAAAGCATACTACCCTTCATAAAAACTGAAGTCCAATTTAGAACCATCTCAAACTCAACTGGATTATGGTGAGCCAGGACTCCCAGTGTCTCTAGGACCATAAGCAAAAGTAAGTTCTCTAGTGAAAGGTAAGATCATCTAGAGTTGTGCTAGAAAAGTGGAACTTTTCTACAGTGGTGAAAATGTTCTTTATCTGCCCTGTCTGGTAAGTGCTATTAGCCACATGTGGCTATTGAGCATTTGAAAGGTGAGTGATTGCTATAATCTGAATTTTTATATTTTGCTTTATTATGAATAATTTTAATGTATATAGCCACATGTAGCTAGTCATTATACTGACAACACAGACATACACCCTTAAATTATCTCTAAAATTTTTCATTTACAATGCCTGACATTGAATCAAAAACAACCTGACATATAAGAGGCAAGACTACCTAATGAAAAGGGAAGAGAAACAAAAAACTAGAAAGACACTCAGAAAAGGATACATATAATGGAAATGTCAGACACAGACTTCAACATAACTATGCTTAATACGATCAATGAATTAAAAGACAAGATTAACAACTTCAGCAGAGAACTGGAAAGTATAAAAAAGGAATAAATAGAAATTATAGAACTCAAAAACAATTGAAAATGTGCAATTCTGGCATTGTCGAGGAAGTAGTAAAACACTAAGTAATACTAGACTTTAATAATTTAAAGATGAGTATTGTAATCTTTAGGAAAACACTAAGAATGGTTAAAGAATGTAAACTCACAAGATAACATTGGGGAGATATGGAATAATAAAAAAAGAAATAAAAGAACGCAAAAAATAAGAGAAAATGATACACAAGAGTCAGAAAAAACAAAAAGCAAATAGTGAGACAAATTAAAACCAAATCAGTAATTTCATTAAATGTAAATGAACTAAATACTTCAGAGCACATTTTAAGAAAAAAACTCAGTTACTTTCTGCTAATGAGAAATACATCTTAAATATATGGATATGGAAAAGTTGAAAGTAAACAGATGGGAAAGACGTATCATGCACACACTAGACAAGAGAGAGCTTCTGTAGCCCCATGAATGTATCAATATCTGACAAAATAGACAAACAGCATGACTAGATACAGGACATTTCAAGAATAATAAAAGGCTCAATTTACATTGAAAATATAATAATTTGAAATATTCCTTGCTCCAAATACATAAAGCAAAACTCTAAAAAAAGAAATAAATCCACAGTGTAAATTTTGATATCTTTCTAACAGAACTAGTAGCCCCCCCAACCCAAAAAAATCAGTAAAAATATAGAATTCTTGAACAAAACCATTAACAAACTTGATCTAACCGATAGATCTTAGAAAAAGCTGAAAAGGAAGGATATGTGTCTCAGCAATTTTCCCATGAGAACAAACTGAAGGGAAGAGACCATTATTCTTTTAACTACTTACTAATGACTAAATTGGTGTTTCAGTTTTTTACTTTTAGCATGGGATTGATCTCCTCACATAGAATGGATTCTATGCTGGCTCTTTCTTTATTCACTTATATCCTCATCTGCAATGCCTTACTTCCCGTATCTCAAATCAGTCTTAATTATACATACTCTTTAAGATTCAACTGTAAATTTATCCTCTAAGCAGTCTTGCTGATTGTCCCAACTAGTGACAAATAACCTCTTTTTGTGGTCCCATAAAAATTTGTACTCTTTTCTTTACAATACTTATTACGTTATGCTTTGAATATATGTATCCATTTTATCTTCCTTCCTAAGATTATAAAGTCCTTGGAACTAGCTAGAATTTTATCCTTTGAGTAAGCCTAGCACCTTTCACATAAAAGTTACATAATTTTTCCCTGATTAACATAATAAATAGGATATGAAGAAAATATTCAATATGGGGTCAACAGACTTAAGCTCTGCCCCAATTATGGAAACCTGTAAGATCTGGCCTCTCTAGGCCTAAGTTTTCTTATCTATAAAATGAGGATCTCTAAAGTTGCTTCTGAATATCACTGAAGGACCGGCATGATAAAATGATCACCTACCTGATGTGTGATACCTGAAATCACTAAAATTACCATTTACCACGATCAAGTGGGACTTACTCCTGGTTGCAAGAGTGGTTCAATATTTCCAATCAATCAGTGTGGTATGCTACATTGCATACCACTTCAACAGATGCAGAAAAAGCATCTCAAAAAGTGCAACATCCATTCTTGATAAAAACCCCTCAACAAAATAGGTTTAAAGGAAACATACCTTGATATAATAAAGGCCATATATGAAAAACCCACAGCTAACATCATCCTAAATTGGGAAAAACTGAGAGCTTTTCATCTACAGTCAGGAAGAAGACAGCAAGGGGGAGGAGCAACATGGCAGAGGAGCAGGAGACCTAAATTTCATCTGGTCCAAGGAATTCAGTTAGATAGTTATCAAACCATTCTGTATACCTATGAACTCCAGAGGAGATTGAAGAAAAGAATAGCAGTAACTCTATGAACAGAAAAGCAACCACTTTCTGGAAGGTAGGACATACGCAGACATGAATCTGAGGTGATACATGGGAAGAGAGACCATGGGGTAGAAAGTCTCCATCAGCTAGCTCCCAGCAAGTGATAGAGCAAAGTCATTTCAAGCAAGGACCCCACAAGTGGCAAATGTGGGGAACAATCCTCTTCTTCCAACTGGGAGGAGCGGCAAGGAGCACACTGCAGGAATCTACTGGATTTGGAGACTCTAAATGGGGTCGTATGCCAGAGACATAAATGCTTGGTCACAGGCCAAATGAGCATGGAACATGGCCAGAGACCAGGGAGATAGGAGTAACTGACTGCTTCCTCTGAGGCACACTGAGGAATGGAGCCCCAAGGTTTTTCCTCCAGGGCTGGAGATTGGGAGGCAGCCATTTTCATTCTCCTCCTCCAAAGCTGTACAGAATTCAGGGAACAAAAGCTACCTAGAGCAAACCTGAACAGATTGCTTGGCCCGGCCCCTGGAAAGGGTGGTGCAATTCTACCTCAGGCAAAGACATATGAGAATCACTGCAACAGATCCCTCTCATAGATCAGAAAGAACATCCAGCCAAGACCAAGTTTACCAATCAATGAGAACTGCAAAACTCTAGCACTAGGGGAATACGACACATAGAATTCATGGCTTTTTTCCCATGATGCTTTAGTCTTTGAGTTAATTTTTTAAAAATTTTCTTCAATTTTTTCTTTTTTAATTTTTCTTTCCTTTTTCAACCAACATCTTATCATATCAATGCCTTATTAAAATCTTTTTTAATTTTCATTTTTACTGTCATACTCTATCCTTCCATTACATTTAACCTTATTCTTTTGGGTATATATAAGTTTTTCTTTCTTTAAAATTTTGAGATACAGTTTCTTCTAACAGACCAAAATATACCGTATATCTGGTATATGGCTTTTTTATTTTTTTAAGATTTTATTTATTTATTGACAGAAAGATGGAGAGAGAACACAGGAGGCAGAGCAGCAAGCAGAGGAAGAGGGAGAAACAGGCTCTCCACTGAGCAGGGAGAGCCCGATGCAGGGCTCAATCTCAGAACCCTGAGATCATGACCTGAACCAAAGGCAGCTGCTTAATTGACTGAGCCACCCAGGAGTCCCTTATCAAGCCCATTTAAAAATTAAAAAAAAAAATTTCATCTTTACATTCATATTCTATCCCTTGCTTACTCTATTTTTGTATACATATAAGTTTTTCTTTCTTTGAAATTTTGGGAGGCAGTTTCTTCTAAGAGACCACAATACACCCAAAATCAAGTGGGTGGCTCTGTTCTATTCACCAGCCTAATCATATTCTTTTCTTCTTTCTTTTTTTTCCCTTTCTTTTCCCTCCGGTTTTGGTCTCTTTTGATTTGTTGCGTTTATTTTTCTGGGGTCGTTGTTACCCTTTTAGCATCTTGTTCTCTCATTCATCTATTTTTTGCTGGATAAAATGACAAGGCAGAAAAACTCACCTCAAAAAAGAAGAAGACTAGGCAGTACTGACTGCCAGGGACCTAATCAATACAGACATTAGTAAGATGTTGGAACTAGAATTCAGAATGACAATTATAAAGATACTAGCTGGGCCTGAAAAAAGCATAGAAGATACTAGAGAATCCCTTTCTGGAGAAATGAAAGAACTAAAATCTAATAAAGTTGAAATTAAAAAGGCAATTAATGAGGTGCAATAAAAAATGGAGGCTCTAACTGCTAGGATAAATCAGGCAGAAGAGAGAATTAGTGATACAGAAGACCAAAAGATGGAGAATAAAGAAGCTGAGAAAAAAGAGAGATAAACAACTACTGATCCTGAGGGGAGAATTCGAGAGGTAAGTGATACCACAAGATGAAACAATATTAGGATAATTGGGATCCCAGAGGAAGAAGAAAAGAGAGAGAGGAGCAGAAGATATATTGGAGCAAATTAAACTAAAGAACTTCCCTAATTTGGGAAAGGAAACAGGCATCAAATGCAGGAGGGGCAGAGAACCCCCCTCAAATCAATAAAAATAGATCAACATGCTGTCATCTCATAGTAAAACTTACAAGTCTCAGAGACAAAGAGAAAAGCAGTTTGGGACAAGAGGTCTGTAACCTACAACAGCAGAAATATTAGACTGGCAGCAGACCTATCCACAGAGACCTGGCAGGCCAGAAAGGATTGGCATGATATATTTAGAGCAAAAAATGAGACAAATATGCAGCCAACAATACGATAACCAGCTAGGATGCCATTTAAAAAAGAAGGAGAGATAAAAACCTTCCAGGACAAATGAAAACTAATAGAATTTGCCAACACCAAACCAGCCCTACAGGAAATACTGAAAGGGGTCCTTTAAGCAAAGAGAGAGTCTAAAAGTAACATAAACCAGAAAGGAACAGAGACAATATACAGTAACAGTCACCTTACGGGCAATATAACAGCACAATATTCATATCTTTCGATAGTTACCCTGAATGTAAATGGGCTGAATGTACCAATCAAGACACAGGGTATCAGATTAGATTAAAAAAAACAAGACCCATTGATATGCTGTCTGCAAGAGACTCATTTTAGACCCAACAACACCTCCAGATTTAAAGTGAGGGGGTGGAAAACTATTTACCATGTTAATGGACATCAAAAGAAAGCTGGGGTGGCAATCCTTGTATCAGATAAATTAGATTTTAAACCAAAGACTATAATAAAAGATGAGAAAGAACACTATATCATACTTAAAGAGTCTATCCAACAAGAAGATCTAACATTTGCAAATAATTATGCCCCTAGCCCGGGAGTGGCCAATTATACGTATATTAATAACAAAATCAAATAACAAAAAACAAAAATCAAAGAAATACATCGACAATAATAATAGTAGGGGACTTTAACATGCCCCTCACTGAAATGGACAGATCATCTAAGCAAAAGATGAACAGGATATAAGGGCTTTAAATGACATGCTGGATCTGATGGGCTTCACAGATATATTTGGAACATTCCATCCAAAAGCAACAGAATACACATTCTTTTCTAGTGCACATGGAACATTCTCCAGAATAGATCACATCCGGTCACAAATCAGGTCTCAACCGGTACCAAAAGACTGGGATCATTCCCTGCTTATTTTTGGACCATAATGCTTTGAAACTTAAACTCAATCACAGAAGGAAAGTTCAAAAGAACTCAAATACATGGAGGCTAAAGAGCATCCTACTAAAGAATGAATGGGTCAACCAGGAAATTAAAGAAGAATTTTAAAAATTCATGGAAACAGATGAAAATGAAAACACACTGTTCCAAATCTTTGGGATACAGCAAAGGCGGTCCTAAGAGGAAAGTATATAGGAATACAAGCCTTGACCAAAAAATAAGAGAAAGGTCTCAAATACACAACCTAACCTTACACCTATAGGAGCTGGAGAAAGAACGGCAAAGAAAGCCTAAACCCAGTAGGAGAAGAGAAATAATAAAAATCAGAGCAGAAATCAATGAAACAGAAACCAAAAAACAGTAGAACAGATCAATGAAACTAGAAGCTGATTCTTTGAAAGAATTAATAAGACTGGTAAACTCCTGGCCAGACTTTTTCAGAAAAAAAGAGAAAAGACCTAAATTAATAAAATCATGAATGAAAGAGAGATCAAAACCAAATCAAAGAAATACAAACAATATAAGAACATATTAGGAACAATTACATGCCAGCAAATTAGATAATCAAGAAGAAATGGATGCATTCCTAGAGACATATAAACTACCAAAACCAAACCAGGAAGAAACAGAAAACCTGAACAAACCCATAACCAATAAGGAAATTGAAGCAGTCATCAAAAATCTCCCAACAAACAAGAGCCCAGGGCCAGATGACTTACTAGGCGAATTCTACCAAACACTTAATGAAGAATTAATACCTAGTCTCCTGAAACTGTTCCAAAAATTAGAAATGGAAGGAAAACTTCCAAACTCATTTTATGTGGCCAGCATTACCTTGATCCCAAAACCAGACAAAGACCCCATCAAAAAGGACAATTACAGACCAATATCCCTGATGAACATGGATGTAAAAAATCTCACCAAAATACTAGCCAATAGGATCCAACAGTACATTAAAAGGATTATTCAACACAACCAAATGGGATTTATTCCTGGGCTGCAAAGTTGGTTCAATATCTGCAAATCAATCAATGTGATACAATACATTAATAAAACAAAGAACAAGAATCATATGATACTCTCAATAGATGCTGAAAAAGTATTTGACAAAGTACAGAATCCTTTCTTGGTCAAAACTTTTCAAAGTGTGGGGATAGAGGGTACATACCTCAGTATCATAAAAGCTATCTACAAAAACCCCACAGCAAGTATCATTGTCAATGGGGGAAAACTGAAAGCTTTTCTCCTGAGGTCAGGAACACAGCAGGGATGTCCACTATCACCACTGATATTCATAATAGTACTAAAAGTCCTAGCCTGGGCAATCAGACAACAGAAAGAAATAAAAGGCATCCAAATCAGCAAAGGTGTAGTCAAACTCTCATTCTTAGCAGATGATATGATTCTTTATGTGGAAAACCCAAAAGACTCCACCCCAAAACTGCTAGAAGTCATATAGGATTTCAGTAAACTGTCAGGATATAAAATCAATGCACAGAAATCAGTTGCATTTCTATACACCAACAACAAGACAGAAGAAAGAGAAGTTAAGGAGTCAATCCCATTTATAGTTGCACCCAAAACCATAAGATACCTATGAATAAATCTAACCAAAGAGGCAAAGAATCTGTACTCAGAAAAGTACAGAATACTCATGAAAGAAATTGATGAAGACACAAAGAAATGGAAAAACGACCCCATGCTCATGGATTTGAAGAACAAATATTGTGAAAATGTCTATGCTACCTAGAACAATTTACACATTCAATGCAATCCCTATCAAAATACCATCAACTTCTTTTCAAAGAGGAACAAATAATCCTAAAATTTGTATGGAACCAGAAAAGACCTCGAATAGCCAGAGGAATGTTGAAAAAGAAAGCCAAAGTTGGTGGCATCACAATGCCAGACTTCAAGCTCTATTACTCTAAGCTGTAATCATCAAGACAGTATTTTGTACTGGCAAAAAAACAGACATAGATCAGTGGAACAGAATAGAGAGTCCAGAAATGGACCCTCAACTCTATGGTCAACTAATCTTCAACAAAGTAGGTAAAAATGTCCAACGGAAGGAAGAAAGTCTCTTCAACAAATGGTGTTGGGAAAACTATACAGCCACATGCAGAAGAATGAAATTGGACCATTTCCTTACAGCACACACAAAAATAGACACAAAATGAATGAGACCTCAGTGTGAGACAGGAATCCATCAAAATCCTTGAGGAGACACAGGCAGCAACCTCTGACCTCAGCCACAGCAACTTCTTTCTAGAAACATCACCAAAGGCAAGGGAAGCAAGGACAAAATGAACTACTGGGACTTCATCAAGATCAAAAGCTTTTGCACAACAAAGGAAACAGTCAACAAAACCAAAAGACAACTGATGGAATGGGAGAAGATATTCACAAATGACTTATCAGATAAAGGACTAGTACCCAAAATGTATAAAGAACTTATCAAACTCAATACCCAAAGAACAAATAATCCAATCAAGAAATGGGCAGAAGACATAAACAGACATTTCTACAAAGAAGACATCCAGATGGCAAACAGACACATGAAAAAGTGCTCAGCATCACTCAGCATAAGGGAAATACAAATCAAAACCACAATGAGATACCACTTCACACAGTCAGAAAAACTAAAATTAACAAGTCAGGAAACAACAGATGTTGGCAAGGATAGGGAGAAAAGGGAACCCACCTACACTGTTGATAGAAATGCAAGCTGGTGCAGCCCTCTGGAAAACAGTATGAGGACTCCTCAAAAAGTTAAAAATAGAGCTACCCTACGACCCAGCAATTGCACTACTGGGTATTTACCCCCAAGATACAAATGTAGTGATCCGAAGGGACACATGCCCGAATATTTGCAAAAGCAAGGTCCACAATAGCCAAACTATGTTAAGAGCCTAGAAGTCCATCAATGGGTAAATGGATAAAAAAGATGTGGTATATAGATACATACAATGGAATATTATGTAGCCATCAAAAAATGAAATCTTGCCATTTGCAATGATGTGGATGGACCTAGAAGGGATTATGCTAAGCAAAATAAGTCAAGCAGAGAAAGACAATTATCATATGATCTCACTGATATGAGGAATTTGAGAAACAAGACAAAGGATCGTAGGGAAGGGAGGGAAAAATGAAGTAAGGTGAAACCAGAGAGGGAGACAAACCATAGGAGACTCTTAATCTCAGGAAACAAACCAAGGGTTGCTGGAGTGGAGGTAAGGAGGAGGGATGGACACTGGGGAGGGTATGTGCTATGGTGAGTGCTGTGAATTGTGTAAGACTAATGAGTCACAGACCTGTACCCCTAAAACAAATAATACATTATATGTTAATAAAAAAATTAAATTAAAAATAAAAAAGGAGGGGTGCCTGGGTGGCTTAGTGGGTTAAAGCCTCTGCCTTTGGCTCAGGTCATGATCCCAGGGTGCTAGATAGAGCCCACATCAGGCTCTCTGCTCAGCAGGGAGTCTGCTCCCCCCTCCACCTCTCTCTGCCTGCCTCTCTGCCTATTTGTGATCTCTGTTTGTCAAATAAATAAATAAAATATTTTTTAAAAATTTAAAAGGAATAAGACAGGGATGTCCACTTTCACAACTTTTACTAAACATGTACTGGAAGTCTTAGCCATAGCAATCAAACAACAAAAAGATACGTAAATCCAAATTGGCAAGGAAGAAATGAAACTTTCACTATTTACAGGTGACATGATATTCTATATAGAAAACCCAAGACACTCCACCAAAAAACTGGTAAAACTGATAAATGATTTCTGTAAAGTCACAGGACACAAAATCAACATACAGCAATTTGTTGTGTTTCTATAATGAAGCAGCAGAAAGAGAAATTAAGGAACCAATCCCATTTACAATGCTACCAAAAATAGTAAGATACTAGGAGTAAACCTAACAATAGTAGTGAAAGACCTGTATTCTGAAAACTGTCAAACACTGATGAAAGAAACTGCAGAAATCCAAAGACATTCCGATTGGAAGAACAAATATCATTAAAATGTTGATACTACCCAAAGCAATCTATACAGTTAATGCAATTCCTATCAAGACTGACAGCATTTTTCACAGAACAAGAACAATTCCAAAATTCCAAAATTCTTCCAAAAGACCCCAAATAGTGACAGCAATCTTGGAAAAGAAAAGACAGCCTCTTCAACAAGTGGTGCTGGGAAAACTGGACAGCCACATGCAAAAGAATGAAATTGGACCATTCTCTTTTAAATGAAATAAACTCAAAATGGATTAAAATCCTAAATGTGAGATCTGAAACCACAGAAGTCCTTGAAAAAAGCATAAGCAGTAATTTCTCTGGCATTGGCCATAGCAACTTTTTTCTAGATAGGTCTCCTGAGGAAGGGAAATTAAAGCAAAAATAAGCTACTGGGACTATATCAAAATAAAAGGCTTCTGCACAGCAAAGGAAACAATCTAAAAAACTAAAGGCAAACTATGGAAGGGGAGAAGATATTTGCAAATGACCTATCCAATAAAGTTACTATCCAAAATACATAAATAACTTATAAAACTCAAGTGATCATCATCACTTGCCATCTGTGAAATGCAAATCAAAACTACAATGAGCTACCACCTCACACCGGTTAGAGTGGCTAAAATCAACAACACAAGAAACAACAGTTGTTGGCAAGGATGTGGAGAAAAAGAAACATCCTTGCACTGTTAGTGGGAATGCAAACTGGTACAACCACTGTAGGTAACAGTATGAAGGTATGTCAAAAAGTTAATAATAGAACTACCCTATGATTCAGCAATTGCACTACTGAGTATTTACCCAAAGAAAATAAAAACATTAATTCTAGGGGTCCATGCACCCCTATGTTTACAATAGCATAATTTACAATAGCCAAATTATGGAAGCAGCCTAAGTGTCCAACGATTGATGAATGGATAAAGAGATGGTATATATATAAAATGGAAAATTATTCATCCATATAAAGGAATGAAATCTTGTCATTTGCAAGGAAATGGATGGAGCTAGGGAGCATAACGCTAACCAGAATAAGACAGAGAAAGACAAATGTCATTTGATTTCACTCATATGTGGAATTTATGAAACAAAACAAATGAGCAAAGGGAAAAAAAGACAAATCAAGAAACAGACTCTTAGCAATAGAGAATAAACTGATGGTTACCAGAGGGGAGGTGTGTGGAAGGGTGTGTGAAATAGGTGATGAGGATTAAGGGGGGCACTTGAGCTAAGCACGAGGTCATATATAGAACTGCTTATTCACTATATGCTATACCCAAAACTAATATAACACTATTAACAACTGGAATTTTAAAATAAAATAAAATGAATAAAAAGTGGCTAAGATGGCAAATTTTATGTTATGTGGTTTTTTTTTAATCACAACAACAAAAAAATTTCACTTACTGGAGGTCTTCTGCCATGACTAGTTCTCACTGCTTGCTGAAAAGCTGTGTCATTCTCTAATTCCTAAAGTGAATAAGCAAATTTAAAAATTTAACAACATGAAGTGAGAATTAAGAAAAATAAGTTTA
>RCUC01148382.1:0-39505 GCA_003697995.1 Taxidea taxus jeffersonii | reverse complement strand
AAAAAAAAAAAAAAAAACTTCATTTCATTTTGGTGGAGGTAGGGGTAAGGGAAAATCTTACATTTTACCGAATCAAGACAATATAAACCTCTCCCTAAAGGACTGCAAATCCAAAAGGTACAGCAGCACTTCTGTGGAAAGGGAAACTGAAGAACTTAGAAAAGGTGGGCAAATACTAAATGGATTCTGGTGGACAGGCACTTAGATGAAATCCCATGAATATCAGCAAGAAAAGCAAACGACGTCTGCATACCAGGAAAGGCTCCACTCCCACCCCAACCTACTCCACTGTGCAACCCCCGTAAAAGACAGAAATAGGATCAAAGTACCGGGAAGTTCGAACGCCAAAACAAACAAACCATGGTCTGTCCACAGCTCAAGGGCTCTGTGAAGAAAAGAGCACTCGATAATGAGTCAGAAGCCCTGGGTTCGAACCCTGAACACACTAATTTTTCAGCTGTTCTGAGTGTCACTCCAGTCACCCGTCCCCCGCAAAAGAGGCTGAAACATAAATCGGTGGCCCGTCCACTCCCCCGGAGCACCGAGAGGCAGCTCATGAATAACTAGATGTTCAGGTACCGAAAAACTTTTCAGCACTGAGGCACGACACCCCTTCATACCCGGAGCTCTCAGGATATCCCAGAGAAAGCATTACTGTTCCCTAGCCCTGGAGGGACAGCAAGGTCCCTTATGCAGTCCCTGGTTCGGTTTCGCCTCGCGGGGCTCTAGTACCTGCTTCCTCTGCCATCCCAGGGTAGCGGGGACCCGGGGGAGCGGCCCGCGCCCCAAAGCCGCGGTAGCGGCTGCTCCCAGCAGTCTCATGGCAAGCGCAGAAGTGGCGTAAAGCTGGGGCAGCTGTAGACCTGCTCAGCAACCTGACCCACATCAATATGCTTTCAAAGTCACGCCGGCAATCAGTGCCGGAAGTGCTCTTCCGGGTCGAAGGACGCGGAGGAGGCGAGAGGAAAGAAAAGAGGAGAGACTTCCAGCCCTCAGAGCCGACCAGCCCCGTCTACTGCCATGCGCCCTCTATGACCTGGAGGAGAAAGTGCAATCTCTTTGGCGAGCTAATCAAGGGTTTGTGTGCCCCTAGGAAGATGCTCTTTCTTTTTTTAATTTTTATTTTTTAAATTTCTTTCCAGTGTTCCAGAATTAATTGTTTATGTACCACACCCAGTGCTCCATGCAATACGTGCCCTCCATAATACCCACCCCCAGGCTCACCCAACCTCCCAAACTTTTAAACGTGGTTATTTTGCGTGTTCAGTGTTGTCATGTCTACTTTTGTGTAGACATGTCTACTTTTGTGTAGGTTTAAAATTTTTCATGACATAAGTCATGTCTACTTTTGTGTAGGTTTAAAATTTTTCATAACTTTAAAAAAATCTGGAATGGCCTCCTCTCCCCTTTAAAGGGCCTAGAAGGCCCTGCTTGAACAGCCACACCAATATAACAATGTGGAGAAATGTTTATAACAGAATAAAGTAAAAAACAAAATGCAAAGTTGCTATTTATGTTATTACAAATACAAAAAAAATAATTATAAGACACGACCTGAAGGGCGCCTGGGTGGCTCACTTTGGTTGTGACTGCCTTCAGCTCAGCTCATGATTCCAGGGTTCTGGGATGGAGCCCTGCATCGGGCTCCCTGCTCAGTGGGGAGTCAGTCTCACTCTGCCTCCCCCTCTGCCCCTCACCACTAACACCCCATCCCGCTCTTGTTCTCTGTCAAATAAATAAGATCTTTAAAAAGAAAAAAGACATGACTTGAAAAATGAACTGTCAGTTATAAGTGTTTTTTCTCATTTCAAAAAGTTCACTGTTAGATGTTAAATGTTACATGTTCAGTCCGTTTGGAAGATGGCATCTTTGACGATTCCAGTTAGATCTCTTAGAAGTGTTTCGAGGGTGGCCTGGGTGGCTCAGTCGGTTAAACCCTCTGCCTTCGGCTGGGGTCAGGATCCGTCCTGGGATCAGTCCCGCCTGGGAATCTCTGCTCAGCAGGGTGCCTGCTCCCTCTTTGCCTGTCTTTGCCTACTTGTGATCTGTCAAAAAAGTAAATAAAATATTTTTTAAAAAAGTGTTTCGAGCTCAGCATGTCCAAAACAGAGCTTATCTTCCTCCCCAAAATCTTCTCCTGCAGTCTTTATTTTGAAAATGGAAACCCCGCTCAAGTTGCCCAGACCAAAAATGTCACTTCACCACTACTCTTGGACATCTCTGGTCTAATCTGTCAGCATATGTTATAGGGACCACCTTCAAAAATAGATCCAGGATCTGCCCTTTCTCCCCAGCTCGGCTCTCAACACTGCCATCTCTCCACCAGATTATAATAGATTTCCTAAAGGATCTCACTGCTTCCCCTAGCTTATTCTCAACATTGTAACTAGAGGCATCCTTTTAAGCCAGACCTTGTAATTTCTCTGCTGACTCCATCCAGTGAGTTCATCGTTGCTGTTATCTCTACTTTTGTGTAGGTTTGAAACTTTTCATAACTGAATTTTTAAAAAATTCTGAAGTGGCTTCCCGTCCTCCTCAGAGTAAGTAGCTACAAATGCCCTACTTCAGCAGCCAAACCAACATAACCTTACTTCCCTTGCTGGTTTTGCTCCAGCCACATTGGCCTCCTTGCTGATCCTCATATAATCAGAGACTTTGCTCTTCCCTAGATCCTGTGGCAGCTCTTTCCTTTATTTTCAGTAGCCTCACCAGTGAGATGTTCCCTAACCAACTTTTCTGAACCAGCAGGCTCCCCCCTTTCTATCTTCTCGTGCTGTTTAATTTTCCTTTGGAGCACTTCTTAGATAGATCCAAACATTTCACATACCTATTTATTGTCCAGCTCTCCCAATGGGAATGTACGTTCCATAAGGAAACCGATTTGGTTTTGTTAAGTTCTGTATCCCTCTGCATATGGTAGGTGCTCAATAAGTATTAAATGAATGTACAAATGAGAATAAATAGAAATCAGAGTAAATTACAAGGGACAAGAAAAGAAAAATCAAAGTTTCAATGGTGAATTTCAAATTTACTTTTCACATGCCATCCATGTATTAATTTGCAAGAAAGGATTTGTAAACTGATTAGAGAATAAATCCATTAATGCTGAGTATACCCAATAAACTTTTGTTTAGACTTTCACAAATTTAGTCTTTATAAGCCTTTTATGTATTTCCTTAAAATACATAAATATACAATTATGCAAATGATAATAAAATTAAGGTTACTTTAAAGATATAATTGTTAAATAAAACAGTATATCTACAACACTAGAATCACTTTAACAAACTAAGCCTAGGTAAAAATTCATGCTCATTATCTTGTGTGTGTATTCATATTTTTCTGTAATTATTATGCTGAATATATATACATTTTTAAAGATTTTATTTATTTATCTGACAGACAGAGATCGCAAGAACACAGAGAGACAGGCAGAGAGAGGCGGAAGCAGGCTCCCCGCTGAGCAGAGAGCCCCGGATGGGACTCGATCCCAGGACTCTGGGATCATGACCCAAGCCAAAGACAAAGGCTTTAACCCACTGAGCCACCCAGGCACTCCTGAATATATTATTTTTATTAATCACTTTTAATCAAAATAATCAACTTTTCTTTACTCCAAAAGGAAAACTGGAAGAGAGAAAACCAAGAACTCTCTAGCTAAATTTTAATGAGTATGTTATTATAGATTATCTCTGTTAAGGTGTGTGTGTGTGTGTGTGTTTAGAGAGAGAGAGCTTGTTGGGGGCAGAGGTAGAAAGAGAGAATTTTTTTTTTTAATTTTTTTAAGATTTTATTTATTTATTAGAGAGAGAGAGAGAGCGAGCACAGGCAGACAGAGAGGCAGGCAGAGGCAGAGGGAGAAGCAGGCTCCCTGCCAAGCAAGGAGCCTGATGTGGGACTCGATCCCAGGACGCTGGGATCATGACCTGAGCCAAAGGCAGCCGCTTAACCAACTGAGCCACCCAGGCGTCCAGGAAAGAGAGAATCTTAAGCAGGCTCTACAGCCAGTGCAGAGCCCTATGCAGGCTGGATCTCACAACCCTGAGATCATGACCTGAGCCAAAATTAAGAATTAGACACCCAACCAACTGAGCCACTCAGGTACTCCTAATTCTATTAACTTTTAAAGTGGCAAAATACACATATACAATATTATCCAAAACATTTCCACAGTTAATTCATAGTCATTTTATAATCCCTAAGAAATTTGAAACTATCTTCAGTGACCAAAATCTGTATCAGTTTTACTTAGAAACTATCCAAGTATGGGGTGCCTGGGTGGCTCAGTGGGTTAAGCCTCTGCCTTCAGCTCAGGTCATGATCTCAGGGTCCTGGGATTGGGCTCTCCATTCAGCAGGGAGCCTGCTTCCCCCTCTCTCTGCCTACTTGTGATCTCTGTCAAATAAATAAATAAATAAAATCTTTTAAAAAAGAAAGAAAGAATCTATCCAAGTGTCCAAGGACTAATTTAATATTTTCTAAGCTCTGGAAAAGTTAACTAAAGATTTAGAAAATTACAATTTTAGCTAACACTTTCAGTCATTATAATTAATAGTATTATAATAATCTTGTAAAATTAAAACCCCTTTAAAAGACATCTGCATTGTAATTTTATTTAGATAAATACCATTTTATATTTTGCAATCTTACACAATTGATGGAGTCAATAATAACTTGTTTGACCCATAAGATCAATATAGGAAATTTGGAAAGCTTAAATCATGAGAAGTTCAACCTTGGTTTTATATAAACTAGAAGATTTTATTAGCATTAATTTTATGTAATAAAACCTGGAAGACTATAGTTGACCATATTCATTCCTTTACCCAAATGCACCTATTTATCAGAAATATCTCATAAAACTTTTTAAAAAGTACTTATAAACCTTATATTCATAATCATTAAATCATATTTAAAAACTCTTTTATCTTGAAACCTTTCTTCTTATAATCATACTAACAAAAGCTATTAGTTAAATGCACTTGTCCACATTTTTTATGCAAAACAGCACAAATAGTTAATGGACATTTTGTCTTAGACATTTTAGACTTTTTGGGCTAGATATTCCTAGATTACACATATACCAAAATGACTTTTTTCTTAATTCATCTTTAAAATTCTTCAAGTGCACTGTGCCTAGGTGGTTCAGTGGTTTGAACATCTGACTCTTGATCTCTGCTTGGGTCATGATCTCACGATCTTGAGATAAGCCCCATGTCAGGCTCTGAGCTCATCAAGGAGTCTGCTCATCCTTCTCCCTCTGTTCCTCCCCCCACTTGCACATGCTGTATCTCAAATCAATCTAAATATAAAATCTTTAAAAATTTTCAAGTTGGAGGAAAAAATTGGAACAGGAAAAACAGCAAGGTAGATGGCATATTAAACATTTTAAGTTTGAGGGTCACATGGCTGGATCAATTAGTAGAGCAGGTGACTCTTGAACTCGGGGTTGTGGGTTTGAGCCCACATTGGGTATAGAGATGACTGAAAAAAATTAAAATCAAGTTTGAGTTTAAGGAAAAATCGATTGCAATAAGGCAGTGGCCAAATAGGAAGTGGTTAGGAGGTCTCCACCAACTAGATCTAAGGGAGACTTTTATAAAGAAGAGGCAGAAGCAAACAAGGAAATTATTTGATTGACTGGCTTTAGTTTAAATGGTTGTCTTCTATGGGAAAGTCTAGTTGGCTGTTTGTGATTGATGTCTTTAAGCTTCAATTTCTTAACCTTGAGGCATAATAGGCTTGTTTTGGTTTGATTAAATGGGCTACTAAGACATTAAAGCCATCTTAGTCTAATGGCTTCCTTGTTTAATTAATAATACAAATATTAAAGTATTCCTATAGAAGTCTAATTACCTTCCCTCTTCAAGAAGGGAGGAGAAAGTTTAAATATAAACCATACAGTTACAAAGCTCTAAAGTATGGAGACATCTGGGTGCTTCAGTTGGTTAAGCTTCCAACACTTAATCTCAACTCGGGTCTTGATATCAGGGTTGTGAGTTCAAGGCCCGCACTGGCCTCCATGCTAGGCATGGAGACCACTTAAAAAAAAATCTAAAAATCTCTGAAGTATGGAAATAAAAGACAGAGAATCTTTTACATAAAGTGGTCTCTTTTAGACAAGTAACACGTAGACTCTCCTGAGGTTTTGTTAGTTGTTTTTTGGTGTCATTCTTCCAAGGTTCCTCTCAAGCCAAGTGCCTTGTTCAAGTGCAAGTCTCTTTCACATCCAAGTTCCCCAAAATTGTCACTACAATCCCTTGCTAAAGGTATGCCAGGAGGTAGTACAAGTCTATTAGCTGACAAACCCATGAAAAACTGCCTATGTTCTATCAAATGTAAAACACTGCTGTCTGTCTCAGGCTTTAATGTTAAGCCACATGACTACTGACCTGAGACACATGTAGTTAGAAGGCAACATGGGTAGATAGAAGGTCTCTCCCAAAGCAAACTTTCCATACAAGCGACAAGACTGAGGAAAATTTTCATAGACAAATAATATAAGATGGTGGGCAAGTAGCCAGAAGATAGGAGATGGTGCTTAAAGTCAAATTCACCAGAAGACACCAAAGTCTGATCAGAACCCCCAATCTCCAAGAGACAATAAGCATGATCCTGGGGAAAAGAAATAATCAGAATGCAGATTTACTGTAAATTCCATGTAATCGGGGACAGAAGGGACTCAAGATATCTCAGATATGTACATTATTACCAAATTGAAGATCCTAATTCACTGCAGTGAGGGTCTAGGTGACACTTCAGTAGAATCTCTAAATTGTCCTAGCCCTATCAGCCTAAGACCACTGTCTTAGTTCATTCAGGCTGCTACAGCAAAAATACTACAAACAATATAGTGGCTTATAAACAATAGAAATAGAAAGGGTAAGGGAGGGGTGCCTCAGAGGATCAGTCCGTAAAGCATCTGCCTTCAGCTCAGGTCATGATCCCGGGGTCCTGGGATCGAGTCCTGCATCAGGCTCCCCGCTTGGCAAGAAAGCTGCTTCTCCCTGTCCCTCTACCTGCTGCTCCCCCTGCTTGTGCTCGAAGTAAAATCTTAAAAAAAAAAAAGGCAAGGGAGCTCTCCAGTGTCTCTGTTATTAAGGCACTAATCCTATTCAGGAGGTCTCCACCCTCACGACCTAATCACCTCCCCAAAGCACCATCTCTAAATACCACCAACATCATATTGCCATATTTAGGGCATCATCTGATTCCTTTTTTAAAAATTAACATATAATGTATTATTTGTTTCAGGGGTTCAGGTCTGTGATTCATCAGTCTTACACAACACGCAGCGTTCACAACACATACCCTCCCCAATGTCCATCACCCAGCCATTCCATCCCCCCCAGCCTCCTCCTCTCCAGCAACCCTCAGGTCCAATGTGCTCCTGCCCTTGCCTTGTGACAGTAAAGGATAATGGAGTCATAAAGGCAGAGTAATGGAAACCTATCACTGAGACTGCCAGGTACCAGGAAGAACTCTAATGTAGCAAGGAAAGGAATATAAGTATCCAACTTGGCCTCACTGCCAAGGCCACATTCACCAAACTGTTACTATCTTTTTAATCCCAAAAGCTCCAGGGTTCCAGAAAGATCAATGGTTATCCACAAGGGAAAAATAATATGAACTACAAGCTACAAAGAATCTTCTTATATGGTTGACCTCAGCAGTATGGTAAAAATAATTCTGAAAAGAGGAAATTTCAGCAACATGTGAATATAAAGAATTGACATGGGCGCCTGGGTGGCTCAGTGGGTTAAAGTCTCTGCCTTCGGCTCAGGTCATGATCCCAGGGTCCTGGGATCGAGCCCCACATCGGGCTCTCTGCTTGGCGAGGAGCCTGCTTCCCTCCCCCTCTGCCTGCCTCTCTGCCTACTTGTGATCTCTGTCAAATAAATAAATAAAATATTAAAAAAAAAAAAAAGAATTGACATTTACTCTCTCCATGTCATACAGTTTTATGAGTAGCCCCTTATGAAGCTCTGTGGCATAAGAAGAAATATTTAATTCAAATTTTATTTACTTTCTATGATAAACAAATTGGGAGAAAAAACAGCTATAAATGCTGTAACTGCTATATGTTTTAAATATATATATATTAAATATATATAGTTTTAAATATATTTATTAAAGTGTGTTTTCATATTTGAATATAATGATTCAAGTTATCAGTGCAATGATTTAGGCAGAAGAAGAGTATTACAGTGCCTATTCTATTGGGATTTTGCTCTATCAAGTAAATTTATGCAAAAGTGTTATTTAGAATTCATGCCTTATGACAACTTCCCAACATGTTATTAGTATACTAACGTACACATAAGAGGAAAATGTTAACATCTTTAATTAATATATGCTCAATTACTTTTTGTTATAAAAATGAATTGACAGGTATGCATCTTATTTTGTAACTAATTACAGGCATGAAATACACCAACTAGTAAAATTAACAGGATATAATTTGGAAAACAAGAAAGTATAAGCTCAATCACATAGTTCTATTTCAAAAGTGAAAAAAGTAAGATATTAGGATTACAAAGTGATAGTGGATTTTCTGGTCTTTTTTCCTTTGAAACAACAAAAACTTAAGGTTAAGATTTAATATTCTCATAAACTTCAAAGTTTTTCTAAAAACAGATTAATGCTTGAATTCTAGAATAAAAAAGCTAAAGCTGAATTTTTAAATGGTATAAAAGGGAACAACTGAATTATTAAATATCTTGCTCAAGAACACATATCACCTGTCTAAGAAATTTTGAGACAATCAATCATTCAGGTTTACAGAATACCAAATGCATTTTTCTAAATGTCACAAAAAGGCTGAGCAGAGTTTCTCCAAGGACATTCCAACTTTAGAATGTTAACTGTGGAGACAGATTAAGCTGTTTGTGGGAAGGGAGAGCAGAAATATGCTACCTTAGGTTAAAGAGAAAGGTCAATGTAAAGTCTGATGAATGTTAAGAATGTGATATGGAACAAAAAGGAATAATACACTGTATAATGAAATTATAAGACTAAAACTCATATATTAGCAATTTTAAATCTTCTTAAAATTCAGAATTCTTTGATTTTAATGTAATTTATCAAAATAACTAATTTCTCATAAAACAGTACTAATATAATTTTGCTTTATTTTTTTAAAATCTTAAAGCTAGCTGGCTATATAACAATGAAATCTGATTTAAACTATTGTACCTTTGTTAGCATCACTGTGGTGGTGTGTTAGTGAAAACTTAGACTATTTTTTAATATTTTACTTTCTTATAATTAATACATATGATAAAACTAGCTCTACATTCAATCTTGACTATATAAAAGAAAACAGAGCCAATAGGAAGATAATTGGGAAAGCAAAATCAGCCTTAAAAATTAGTATGTTTTAAAGAAAATTGTTTATAGAATGATTAGCAACTTGAATTGTTGAAAATCAAAGTTTTATTCCTAAAGTATGGACAATATAAAGCTAGCACTTCCAAGAACATTCAGATATCAGAAGAAAGTTAAATACAGTACTGATTTAGCAAGAGATTGGTCTTATATGTATTACCCAGCACCATTACTTTCTCTGTTAAAACAATCAAAACTAAAGAAATCAAATGCAAGGCTATTTATTTTTTGTTGATTTTCACAGGTGATCCTTTGATGTTGAGTTTGTCCACAAAAACATTTGATCTTCTTCCACGTTCAGTGGCTGGACTTTGATGAGGCTTCTCCCTGAGAAATATAACATGAACATTAATACCATTTTTCAAATGGCCAGTAGTTTACAAATCAATACAAACATGACAAAAAATACTTTTAAGTTTTATCTAAGACTTCCATAAGAGCTTTGAAAAACATATGGGAGATTATTTCATTCACATTTAAGAAAGCAACAGCTGCTTTCCTGAGATAGATTTAACTGTTTAACCACACCATCCATCCAACTGGCAGCCACTAGCCACATCGTTTACATTTAAATTAATTAAAATAAAATAAAGTTTAAAATTCAGTTCCTCAGCTGCATCAGCCACATATGAAGAGTGGTTCAATAGCCAAATGTGGCTAATGGGTGTCATATTGGACAGTATAGATATATAACATTTTCACTGTTACAGAAAATCATTCCAGAAAGGGCTATTGGACAGTGCTGATTTACAGGAAATGCCACGGATAGGGCCATAGATTTATGGATTATCTATAAAGAGCATGCTTTCTCTAACAGGGACCTTGTTTCATAGTCAAAGTTAGCACTATAATTTTCTTTTATCTTTTTTCTTTTTTTAAAAATTTATTTATTTGACAGACAGAGATCACAAGTAGGCAGAGAGACAGGCAGAGTGAGAGAGAGGAGAAAGCAGGCTCCCTGCTGAGCAGAGAGCCCGATGTGGGGCTTGATCCCAGGACCCAGGGATCATGACCTGAGCCGAAGGCTTAACCCACTGAGCCACCCAGGCGCCCCTGTAATTTTTTTTCTCAATAGAGTTTTCAAACTGAGATAAATATTGCCTAAAAGTAATATGGAAGCTAATTTTCTACAGAAAGTATTAGGGCTCTAAATTCCTAAATAAGTATTTAAAAATAAAAGATCCTAGCTCATGAAATTCTGCCCAGGGTTTCTGATTTACTTGATACCCACTTGTCCACCGCTGGTTCTGTGAAGCCTTCCACCTTCTGCAGCAATCCTCCACTCTCTTAAGGCCTAGAACAGATTTCTATTTTAAGGCCTGGTGAGGCCTCCCGCTCTCTCAAGTGTAAATTTAATAGGAACTACGTATTGTTTTCCATTTTTTCCTCAGAGAACCAAATTAAATTCTAACTCTAGAATATACACTAAATGTACAAAAACCTCTATAATCTTAATGGTATGGTTTCAGCACAGCTATTCCAAAGGTAATCCCCAGGAGGCTAAAGTTTTGGGAAAAATCTTCTAAAATATTTATACCTAATATAGATACAAATAATGTTATATATTATACAAGTATCTAAAAGTGCTTTTCCCATTGACTTGTCAGGGGAGTTTTGTTAAGCCTTTCAAATACAGCCCCTCCTCCCTTATCAGATCTCTAGATACCAATATCTCACCTGGCATGAAATATATAACTCCTCCTACATCCAGATTAAAATCTGTTTTAAGAAGACCTACATTGTAATATTTCACTTTTTCTTAAAAGGATTTTAGCCCCTGTCTTCTGAAGCATAGTTTGCTAGTGAGTTAATAATCATGCAATCTTAAAATATTATTGGTTTTTAGATACAAATTCAAATTTGTGTGGAATGCTCAGATATAATATCACTACATCCTTCAAAAAAGATACTGTTGATAGAAACAATGGATGCTAATCAAAACTTCCTGACAGAGGTAAAATTACCTAACTTTTCTTCTAATTCTTGTTAAAAAAATATAATTTGTTTTAGAAATAATTTTACCTTCTTTTAAGTTCTCGGCAGCCTGAATTCTCATGCCCAACACTTCTCATCCTAGGGTTTTCTACATTGCGCCACTGTCCCACTGGTTTGTACTTCAAAATCTCATTTTGCCACTCATCATCAAAAGCATGAGCATCACCTACATTAAATATCAAAACAAAGAAGCAAGTATTAATATATCAACTGTCAGTAGCTGCCTTGGCTCCCACATACTTGATTCTGGCCTTGTGCTTCCCTCAGCCTAACCTCAAGACAGAGGCAGGGAACTGCCCCAAATATAAAGGTCTTTGATTCAGAGTAGTATTTCCTTTTTTTGCCTATTCCTCTTTTATTCCTATTCATAATTTGGTTATTAAAGATCTGTTTTTTCATGTATCTGCCTGCATATCATGTTATTCTACCCAATGAACCCTTTGACTCAATTACACTGACTTACAGTCTTTCTTCCTGGGTCATCTTCCTGGTCTGTACTTGGGCACTTCTCCTATAACTAGAACTTCTTATTAACCTCACTGTTTTCCTGCATAACTTGGCCTACCTCACAAGCTTCTGTTGTCAGTTTCCTAAGGCAGGTTACTCATCTCAACTGTCAATTTGTTATGAATTAGGCAATCTAACTTCGATTAACAATAGGTAAATGGTAATACTTGTTCTATCAGATGGCCTTTATAATAATAATGTGTTCCCTCACTAAATTTTTCTTCAACATTTTAATTATTGTAAGTATTCTGTATATATTTAATTATGACAAAACTATAAAGGTTAAAATTAAAGAAAGGTTAAGATGTTGTAGCTTCCATCTCATTGCATAAAAATAACTTTGTCCAAGCCAACCCTAAGAGAATTTCTTTTTCTGAAATGATATGATAATTTAAAACATTTCCATTTAAAAAATTTAAAGTGACAAAACACTTTTACTCAAAATACTTTTGGAAAGTAGGAGATGAATATAACCCAAAAACTATAATGAGAAGAGTTATGACCCTGGAAGGACTTAAATGCAGTGAAGAATGAATATAAAATCCAGAAAATGGAAAGATGTACTTGAAATATACATGATATATTATCTAACAATACAAGAAATTAAAATCTTATCTATTCAAAAACTGAAGTGCCCAACAATAAAGAATGTTTTAAATAAATTATGGCCCATTCACAAAAACTTTTAGGTAACCATTTAGAATGTTTTTGAAAAACAACATCATAGGTAACTGTTTTCACAATTAGAATGGTGAATTAAAATAAGTACAATATAAACTTGATAGTAAGATACTAATTTTTAGAAAAGGTGTATGTGTTTACATATACATAAAACTACTAGGAAGAAATATACTAAAACATGAACAGTTGTTTTGGGTTGGGATTATGGATAATTTTAGTTTTCTTCTTTATTCTTTTTTTTATTATTTTTTTTTTTAAGATTTTATTTACTTATTTGACAGACAGAGATCATAAGTAGACAGAGAGGCAGGCAGAGAGAGAGGAGGAAGCAGGCTCCCTACTGAGCAGAGAGCCCGATGCAGGGCTCGATCCCAGGACCCTGGGATCATGACCAGAGCTGAAGGCAGAGGCTTTAACCCACTGAGCCACCCAGGCACCCCTCTTCTTTATTCTTTTTTATACTTTTCAAATGTACCTTAGAAATACGTAAAAATTCATTTTGCCTACTGGCAATCTTACTAAATGACAATTCAAAAGATTCCATTTTCCAAGTATAAAACAAAAAATAGGGACGCCTGGGTGGCTCAGTTGGTTAAGCAGCTGCCTTCAGCTCAGGTCATGATCCCAGTGTCCTGGGATAGAGTCCCACATCGGGCTTCTTGCTTGGCAGGGAGCCTGCTTCTCCCTCTGCCTCTGCCTGCCACTCTGCCTGTGCTCGCTCGCTCTCTCTCTCTCTCTCTCTAACAAATAAATAAATAAAATCTTAAAAAAAATAAATAAATAACATTACCAAAAATCAGTATAAAAAACAAATCTACTATGAAACAATGAAACCCCAATTTTATTACTTTGATAAGGTTGTCCCTGGTAGTCCCCACACATATTATTCATAAACTACTTCAAAATGACACCTTACGGAATGTTTCTACAAAAAACATTCATCAAGTTCTACCAGTACGGCTGCTATTTTAAGAAGAAGAATACTATTTTCTGTGACAACTTACTTTCATTCATATTGATGAACTCTTGATTGACCTCTTCATCTCCAGTCTTGTTATTCTTTGACTTTTTAATGACATGAGCTCGGTCATGAAGATGATGACCAACAGCCATTTTTTCTAGCCCACTATCAGAATCTCTCATTGCTTTCCTAGTTTCCTTTATCTGTAAAAATGAAGAAAATAAAAATTAAAAATTATTATTTAAATATATAGAGAATGGATATAATTTTCAACTCCTCAGGACCTATTTACTAATAGAGGTTAAGACCATAAATCTACAGCTCTAAAAACACTGGGTACTACTTAGTTCCACTACCAACTTGCAGTAGAATTGTGGTAATAGTTCTCTGATATTTTCCAAACTGCTTAAAATTAAAATTTCTAGGGCAAATAGAACCAATACAATTTAAACTTTTCCTAAGTCATAATCAAACAGTATAACAAATAATTAATTACATAAGACTTAATGCCTTCAACAGTGTCCTTAACAGTATCATAGTTGGGAGTACATCCCTGTAAGTAAGGGCAATTGATTATTCAGCAGTCATGTTGATCAGCTTGAATCTCATGGCTCTTACATAGCAACTTTATGGGTTATGAGAATATTCATGATAGCCAAAGACTATTAATATTAGCATGGCTTGCTGTGGGATGTCTACAATTAAACTGTTTTCATTTAAGATGTATATCACTTATAGCAAGTGAAAATGAAAATGCCTGCACTATGCCAAGAGCATCATTAAAAGTTATGTCTTTATATGTAAGAGCTATTCATACCCAGTAAACAGGCAAACCTTTTTTTTTTTTTTTTTACTATAAGTACTAATGAGGAAGTGTAGAAATGGGAACCTCATACCAGGCTTTGTGGGAGCCAGCTGTTTCAAACACTGTTTGAGAGTAACTTAGTAATTTTTACATAAAGATGAAAACACCCACCTCCTACAAACCAACAATACAGTTCCTAGACCATTTGCACAAGAAGACATGTATAAAGATAAGTAAGTGAAAAATCAGAAATACCTAAGTATAAATCAACAGAAAAATAGATTAAAAACTGTGGTATATTCCTATTTTGGATAATATATAAAAGTCAAAATAAATAAATAGAGCTGCATATATCAAGCTTAATAAATCTCAGAAGTATATGCCTGAGCAAAGTCAAGTTGCAGAGGATACATGTAGCATGAAACTAGATAAAGTTTAGAAACCCATAAAGAAATTCATTATATTATTTACAAAGCATACATAAGTAATAAAATTATAAAAACATACATGAGAATCATAAGTTTGAGATACAAGAAAATGGTTCTTTTGTGGGGAGGGAGTGAAAGGGAAAAGGAACCAGGGAGGAAGAGTGTACAGAAAGCTTTAACTCCATCTAGTATTTTTGCTTAAAAAGAAAACAAAACAAGAGAGAACTTAAAGCAAATAGAGAAAAATGTTATGATTTGACTAAACTGGGTGGAAGGAATGTGGGTATTTATTATATTATTTTCTTTTTTTTATTTTTAAGATTTTATTTATTTATTTGATAGAGATCACAAGTAGGCAGAAAGGCAGAGAGAGAGAGGAGAAAGCAGGCTGTCCGCAGAGCAGAGAGCCCGATGCGGGGCTCGATCCCACGACCCTGGGATCATGACCCGAGCAGAAGGCAGCGGCTTTAACCTGCTGAGCCACCCAGGGGCCCCTATATTATTTTCTATATCTTTTCTGTATTCTTGAAGTATTTCATGAGTTAAAAAAATTCATTTGCTTCAGATATAAATTAAAAATAGACATTTATTTCATGAGACAAAGACTTCTTTTAGTGTCTACTTACCTGGTCAACATGTAAAGGTAAAAATAAACATCAATAGATATTTATATGAAAAAAGGCACCTGAGGTGGGGGTGGAAGGGAGGAAAAAAATGCCTTCAACTAAGTAAATACAGTTAGCATTATTGTTCTTCACAGTGATATGTGTCTTCTTCCCTCATCTCTATCCCCAGAATACCAGATCAAGCTTTCATAATTAAAATCCAATACAGGTGACCTATCATTCCACAACTTTATAAAGCTCCAAGAATGCTCAGAAAATACTTACTCCTCCTGGAGCCCTACGGGTTTGAGTTGAGGCCTGGAAAACTTTTGGTGGTTCATCTCCTACTTTGGAATAAGTCATAACTGAGGAAGAACTAAATGAATGTCCATTTGGATCCACTGAAAGGTGACCCTGGAGGTAAATATAAATTTTAAGTCCAGAGAGTTTAGTCAAGTATGAAGAATTGACATCAGAGGATTCAAATAAGTAACAACACTAGTTAAAGTACTACCAAGGATAGCATACTACCAGGATGGTATATCCAAATGGCACCCCCAGGAAGGACTTCATTTCCTTCCATTTTAGGTACCAATTCTCACTCTGCTTGTGAGAATAATAAGTGACATACTCAGAGATCCTTAAGTCTTTGTGATCAAAGACTTGTAGCTTAGATTTAAATATAGATGCTATGCCCTGAAGCCTATGATACTTTTATAGTCAGTGGTTGACCCCTGTGTGCAATTTGGCCAACGTTGAGCCAATTAGCCATACACCAAGAAGTTTCATACCTCCTGTGGGTACCAGATTGCTAGATTATGAAGATCATTAATAATGCCCTAGATTTGGACATTCCGAAATGGTCCTTAGATTCTAAACTGGATGATTAAAATGAGTCTTCTTCATATTGAATCAAGTTAATTTTTTGATGTTAATATTGTGAGTAGAAAAGTAAGAGTATCAGTACTAGTTTATAACTATTTGAACTCTATTGATTGATATAATCCAATGCCTAAACATATTCCTGAAATTTATTTTCAGCTTTTTTAAAGAAAATACTAAAACTTAATTTCCTAGATGCCACAAAGCCTTTTAAGTAGACAAACTAAAAATAATTAAAAAGTCTAAATTCATATAAAAATTTTCATTTACAATAGTGACCTTCAGCAGGATAAATAAATGTTTTTGAGGTTGTTGTGTTTTTTTTTTAATTGTGTAAGTTAATTAATGCTATTTTTCAAACTCGTAGGTTGTGAAATGAATTTGGTAGATTGTGACCAGGATTTTAAAAATATGAGATAAAACAGAAAATATAAGCACACACTGTAAATAGTATGATCATTTTGTCACAAAACTTTTGTTTCAGGTTTTTTAATATAGTACACAGGTATTATGTACTGGGTCATACTACTGAGATATATTTTTCAGTCACTGTGGACCATGATTAAAAAAAGTTGAAAGCTACTATAATATAGGGTACAATAACTGAGAATAACATTCTCATTATTTTTTAGTACTTACAAAGTTCCTTTGTAATTCCTGCATACTGTTTCGCATATTTAACATCATTCGGTCCACTGCCTGAAAAGGGTTGACATCTGTACACTACAGGACATTAGGAAGTATGTTATTAAACACAAGTACAACACAAAAGAAGCAAGCAAATCAACCTTCCCAAAACAGCTGAAAAATTTTTTTTCTTGATTTACACAGTGGGAGCTCATGTAGCAATCGACCAGGCAAAGATAATTTAAGAACTATACAAAAAAGCAATTTGTTAAAGAAAAAATGGAAGCATATACAAAATCTCAAAGAGCCAACATTTAAATGAATAGGGGGTTGCAATACTGTAAATACATGCATACATATATCTGTATAATATACACACATGAACATACAAATATAAACACACATTTACCAACTTTCTCATAACAAATTTAGTTAATATTTAAATACTGAACAGTGTATTCTGGGCTGGGACAATTCTAGCATAGACTAGTTTTCAAGTTTTTCCTTCTTCCCTCTCAATATCTCACCAGGCAAATCAATAAAACTTGGGTATAAGATACCAATGTCACTTCCACCAGTACAACACAGCTGATAGAAACTGCCTCTAAGGTCTCCAGCTCTCCTTTACATCGTACGAGGTTCCAAGTAACAGAGGTTAATTCACTCTACTATAGGCCTGGAATTTGCTGCCTACCACAGAAGTCTCAGTACTAACATTCCCTTGAGGCACGGCATATGCTTCTTTAGAAGAGTAGTTAATTCCTCTAGAACTGTGGTTTCCTAGTCAAGATTGATTTTGACTCCCAGGGGACATTTTTAATATTATATTCATTCTTGTGTGTCACAACTGAGGAGGGTGTATAACTGTAATCTACTGAGTAAAGGTCAGGGACCCTGTTAAAATCCTACAAAGAATAGGAGAGCCCCCCAGAACAAGAACTATCTAGCCTAAAATGTGAGTGGTGTCAGGGGCTGAGCAGCTCTGCTCTAGAAAAATCTGCTATTGATTTTAAGTTTTACTGTTAGAACACTCACAAGAAATTTAAAAAGTGATGCACACATTTTAGTGGGTCACCTGATGCACTGTTTACTATTATAAAACAGAAGGAGTGTTTGATTCAAGGAATTCCTCTACTCAAACAGCAGTCTTTTAAATCCTATAAGGCACTGTAGTTCAATGCCAGTATTTCAATCCCTCTAGAGATTCTTTTGCTTTATGCCAAGCTGGGACTCAATAAAGAATTATCAAAGGCCTATGTCTCTACCTTCCAGTGAGTTTTATTACTTGTAACTATGGGAAACAGATGGGAAAACCAAATTCTTCTTTAGAACAGGCACTTAACACCATAGGAAAGAACAAAGGCACATTTAGGAGATACTGATATCTTTGGATACACAAAGAACTGCAATAGAATAAATCTGCATTTCAGAGATTCAACACAATTCAGGAAACATTCTGAATGCTTTGTTTCATCACCAGGTTGAGAAATCAGGGCTATATAAGAGATACAATTCAGGAGAGTTGGGAGGGCTAGCCCAAATAAGAAGAGGAAGAGAAGGAAGAAAAGATCAGATGCTAAGGTATATTCTGCCCTTTCCTCAATTCAATGTCAAATCAGCCATCCAAAAATCCATCTGTACTTGCTGTGGGGTGGCCCAACACCACCTTGGAGTGACAAAGAGTATGGGTACAATTTAGAGCTAAGATTCCAGTGGGCTCCTAAGGCCTTTGGGAACTTTGTACACAAGCTCTTCTCTCTGCCTGAATGTTTTTATCCTGACTCTCAGCATAGTTTCTTCTCATCATTCCAGTATTATCTTCTTAGAAAAGCCACCTACAAAAGTAATCTCTGCTTCACTTCCCATCTCTCATTATATCATTACCTTGCTTCATCTTCATAGTACTTTGAAGTACTTTATCTGAAATTATTTTGTTGTTTATTGCCTGTCTTCCCACTCTAGATATCATCTTTGTGAAGGTAGGGCTATTTTTCTGTCTTATTCACTACTATATTCTCAATACTTTAAAAATAATTCCCTTGCACATAAGGAGGGCTCAGTAAATATTTGCTGAATGAATGAACAAATTATCTCTAGCTTGGCTTAAACCCATATATCCAATTGTTCACCAGATAAATCCATCTGGACATACTACAGATATCTCAAATGTCCAACACCCCAAACCAAAATGATCTTTTGACCGTCCCTGCTCTCATATCTGTACTGTATGAATGCACTTTTCCTTACCTCAGTGGTATTCCCACGTAGCTAATTCTTCACGCCAAAAAACAGGCATTATACTTTCCTTTTCCCTCTTTACTGTCCTTTCAACCCAGTAAATACCCAAATTTTACCTATTTACCTCTTTAACTCTCAGATGAGACACCATAGCCACTGCCTAAATAGAAGCCATTACTAATATTTCCCAGAACACTTTAACAGCCTCCTGGCCTCCCTGCCTCTATTTCGGTCCCTTCTAATCTTTCCTTCCCTTAAAGGCACAATAATCTTTCAAAAATGAGAACCTGCTTCTATTACCATTTTGGTGAAAATTTAATCAACTGCTTCCTCTATTCTTAAGATAATGTCTAAAGTCCTTACGAGGACCAAAAGAAGTCCCTGGTTACCATTCTATCTTTATCTACTCTCCAGCTCATGCTCCAGGGCCAAGTGATCCGAAATATCTTTGAGCTCCCTAGCCACTAAGTCTATGCACCTGCTGTTTCTTCTGTGTTGAACACTCTTTTTCTCCTCTTCCTGCTTTTCTTGGCTAACTCCTATTCATCCTTAAGGTTCCAGAAACCTTCTCTGATTAATCTCCATACCATAACCCTACCACTCCAAAAGGTCTGGGTAAAAGGCTTTCCTCTATCTGTGCTTCCACAGCATGTTGAACTTCCTGATCATTTTACTGATAACTCTGGCTGCAACTGGTTTTTTATTTTATTTATTTATTTTTTTAAAAAGATTTTATTTATTTATTTGACAGACAGAGATCACAAGTAGACAGAGAGACAGGCAGAGAGAGAGGAGGAGGCAGGCTCCCTGCTGAGCAGGAAGCCTGATGTGGGGCTCGATCCCAGGACCCTGGGATCATGATCTGAGCAGAAGGCAGAGGCTTTAACCCACTGAGCCACCCAGGCGCCCTGCAACTGGTTTTTTAATTTGTCATTTGTCCCACTGAAAACTCTGGTTGGAAAGGAAAAATGTGGTTCATCCAACTTTAAGGAGACAAATGATTCAAGTCTAACACAGAAGAAACTTTTTCATAAGAGCACAGATGCCATCCATAGGAAATGTTCCAAAGTCATGCTATTCTCTGCTACTCCTCAGGCTGCTTTTAAGTGTATTAGAAACTAGCATCACGGAAAAGAAACAGGAGTGGGAGAAAAGCTGGTTGTAGACTAGCCATACTTGGATGTGGGAAAGGAAAAGCAGCATGCATATACTAACTTTAGAGTCCTAGAAAGAGCAGACAATCTGAGCTTCTCCAAATGTGCTCCTCTAGCTGTAGTTCGGTGCTTTTTCATCTTTTAGAAAGTCATCATAAACATGTGAAAGTGTCCAAACTTTCAAACAAACTATGGGGATCCCTTTTGTAAATCAAGTAAATATTTATCTATTAAAATGTACTTTTTCTTTCTTGAAGACTGATTTTATCTATGTTGATATGACTTAGTTCAGAAAAAACATGCCTGAATACTCTAAGATTAATACATAAAACAGGTTTCAGTACAAATTCCAAAAAGCTATTTTGAAAATAAGTGAAACTCATGCCAATTCACTTTTGCTTGAGTTAATGAAAAATAAATAGTTGTCAGAAAATATTGTTAAAATGGTTTGTCTCATGATACGAACCATACCACCAAAACTGCCAAAAGGCACAAGAGAATTCATTTCCTAGAAAAAAAAATGCAGTTAATTTTGATTGATATTTATTATATAATAATCCCTGAAAAGGAAATGTACTATATAATCACATAGTTTGTAACTAACAAAGTTTTAGAACTATCTAATAAAAAATCCTCAAAATATACTTTAAAAAACTAACCACTTATTATTCATCATAAAGCCTGACAGGAGCATGGCAGATAAATAGAGAGACCATATACCACCTTTAAATATGACTACTATAGTATTTACCAAAGGCAGTTGAAAGAAAAAGTCTTTGCTATAGATTAAGACAAACATTTGTCAAAGGAAATACAATTCACACTAAAATTAATTAAAACATAAGGTACAATGATTAATATCTCATCTTTCCTTTGCTCAGCTATTCTGTATTTTTTTAAAAATATTTTATTTATTTATTTGAGAGAGAGAGAGAGCATGAGAGGGGAAGATCAGAGGGAGAAACAGACTCCCCATGGAGATGGGAGCCCGATGTGGGGCTCGATCCCGGGACTCCGGGATCATGACCTGAGCTGAAGGCAGTTGCTTAACCAACTGAGCCACCCAGGCGCCCCACTATTCTGTATTTTTTAAAAGATGAGTTAATCTTGCTTATAACTGATTAAAAATAAGCAATTATTTACATTAATAACATTTCAAAAGTAGAAATACTGGGCAAAAAAAATTAATGAATATCTCCCAAGAACTAATACATAGAATAAAAAATATAGACTTCAGGAAGGATCACACACAGATTTAAAGATATGTAGGGTCTTTGATAGGCAAAAGAATGTTAAGTATAGGGGTGCCTGGGTGGCTCAGTGGGTTAAGCCTCTGCCTTCGGCTCAGGTCATGATCCCAGGGTCCTGGGATCGAGCCCCACATCGGGCTCTCTGCTCAGCAGGGAGCCTGCTACCCCCTCTCTCTCTGCCTGCCTCTCTGCCTACTTGTGATCTCTGTCTGTCAAATAAATAAATAAAATCTTAAAAAAAAAAAGAATGTTAAGTATAATAGGTGGAATTATCTAATAGTTCACAAATTATATTCCTCAGTAGGTAACAGAGAAGTAAAAATAAAATTTTAGACAGACATATATACATATTAAAAACTGTCATTACTTGGAAGTTTCAAATACTGAAAATAAAATTTAAATTTTGGGGTAAATGGTATATATAAGGTTTTACCACCATTCAGTGATACTTTTCTCCCTTGTAAATTATGTTGAAAAATAGAGAAGGGCGCCTGGGTGGCTCAGTGGGTTAAGCCGCTGCCTTCGGCTCAGGTCATGATCTCAGGGCCCTGGGATCGAGTCCCGCATCGGGCTCTCTGCTCAGTGGGGAGCCTGCTTCCTCCTCTCTCTCTGCTGCCTCTCTGTCTACCTGTGATCTCTCTCTCTGTTAAATAAATAAATAAAATCTTAAAAAAAAAAAAGAAAAATAGAGAAAATTGTATATATATTAAATTTTATAATAAATCAGATTATATATATCTATACTATATATTTAGAACTATAATCTCCAAAGTATATTATTATAAGTGTATTTTTTTTAAGATTTTTTATTTATTTATTTGACAGAGAGAGATCAGAAGTAGATGGAGAGGCAGGCAGAGAGAGAGGAGGAAGCAGGCTCCCTGCCGAGCAGAGAGCCCGATGCGGGGCTCGATCCCAGGTCCCTGGGATCATGACCTGAGCCGAAGGCAGAGGCTTTAACCCACTGAGCCACCCAGGTGCCCCAATATAAGTGTATTATCGTCAATACAATTTCTCTACTTTCTTTTCACTGAAAATAAAAATATTGTAGATTGACTCTGGCACCACCACTCAATCTAAATGTTAGATGGTCACATGTCATACCTTGAATTACAAACTGCTTAATTAAATATATTTACAGACGAAATTATCTAGTTTTAGGGGTGCTTGGGTGGCTCAAGTCAGTTGGGCAGCTGACTCTTGATTTCAGGTGGTATCATGATCTCAGGGTCCTAGTATCAAGCCCTACGTCAGGCTCCGCACTGAGTGCTCAGTCTGCTTGTCCCTCTCCCTCTGCTCCTCCCCCCAACTCCCACTCGTGTTCTATCTCTATTTCTAAAATGAATAAGTAAAATCCAAAAAAAAAAAAAAAATCAAGTTTTAAATAAATCTAATCCCCCCAAAATGGAAAAGTGGCTTAAAAAATCCCCCATAAAGAAATCATGAACTGAAGAAAATGCTAATAATATAAATAAGAAAATTGCATAACTGATGCTTGCCCTACTTTTGTAGGAGTTTCTGTTTTCCTTCATAAAATGGCTGATAAAGATGACAAATGTTGGAGGGCCTAGGTGGCTCAGTTGCTTGGAAGATTAAATTTATAGATTAAATTATTTAGTTTTAGGGGCGCCTGGGTGACTCAGTCAGTTGGGCAGCCAACTCAATTTCAGCTTTGGTCATGATCTCAGGGTCATGAGATGGCGCCCAGCATCAGGCTGTGCACTGGGCATGGAGTCTGGTTAAGATTCTCTCTCTCCCAGGGCACCTGGGTGGCTCAGTAGGTTAAGCATCTGCTCAGGTCAAGATCCCAGGATCCTGGTATCAAGCCGGGAATGGACCCTCGAATGAAGCCCCAGATAGGGCTCCCTGCTTAGTGGGGAGTCTGCTTCTCCCTCTGATCCTTCCCCCTCTCATGCTTGCTGCTCTCCCTCTCTCTCAAATAAATAAATAAAATCTTTTAAAAAATTCTTTCTCTCCCCTTCTCTGTCTACCTCTGTTCCTTCTCCCCTAAAAAAAGGACAAATGTCAAGTAATAGACCAAAACTAAAGAAAAAAATGATCATGATGTCTATCTGAAATACAGATTTTCATCCACTATGCTTAAAACCAGCAGCATAATGGCTCACTGCTTAATGAAAACAATCATTTAAAAACTTATAGTTAAGGGCGCCTAGGTGTTTCAGTCCACTAAGCTGCAGACTCTTTCATTTCAGCCTCTTCATTTCCTCTCAGGTAATGATCTCAGGGTCCTGGGATCCAGTCCTGTGCTCAGCACCAGGCTCCATACTGGTATAGTCATCGCTTAGGATGCTTAGGATTCTCTCTCCCTTTCCCTCTGCCCCTCACTCCACTCATGGGTGCATGCACACACTCTCTCACAAATAAATAGGAAAATTCTTTAAAAAATTAAAAAAAAACACTTTACAGCTTCACTAGAGAGAGAGAAGCTTTCTATGAATTTTTATTAAAGTTTAAATGGACTAGAACAGCTAGCATGCTCAGAAAAGTCTATTGTTCTCTTGGCTGTGCTCTTTTCAAACAGCAGCAGTCTTTCCCATCTTCTGCAGTCAATTTTTCATTTCTGTTTCTACCTTCACATATAACTGAACTTAGAAAAGTTCAAGTTGGCATAGAGGTCTTTTGTTGTTATTGTTTGTTTGGATATCTTTTTTTTGTTTTATTTTTGCTATTACATTTAGTCTTTCACATTTAGACATACACATATCAAATATATCATACCCTATGGGATAAAAGGAGAGCCATTTCTCACCAGTATAAATTATAAAATGAGTTTGGCTAAAAGAGAGGCTGAATGTTCCTTGGAAAATCTGCTGTAACTCTGCTATAAATCTATATTTTAAAAATTATACTGCCCTAGGACAATACTCAGTACTACTGGCTGGAAAAGGGTCTTCATACAGTTTGGACAAGAAAAAAGCGCACTGGTGTTAGCATTCTAAGATGGTTGATACGATATAATGTCTTTTATAAAACTATAACTATAACTATAGACACAAATATAAAATAATGCTTTAAGTTTGGCTTATAATGAGATCCTAAAGTTCTGGTGGCATCGTGGAATTCCATACAGCTAACAATTCATTGTTAAAGGATTCAGCTTCCCAACAGGTCCATCTTTTTATACAATAGTTATTTCTATAACATAAGCATTATTCATATCCTAACATCAAAGATACATATATTCTTCTGTAGTAATTTTCTTTGAATCCCATAGGGCCTTCTCACTAACTTAAAATAAAGAACTTACAGTCAAGGAATTTTCACCATCATCATGTCTCATATGATTATGATGGGCTCTTCCTCTACCATCAGAGATGCTAAGCAAGTCTCTTCCAAAGGGTTCGGAAAAACTTCTCATCATCTGTCGCATACTTTCTCGGTGTGCAATAAAAGAATCACTGTTGAAAATACATATCATCCAAGAGTAAGTGTTGGAATTTAAGTCATAAATAGGCAGTTAAATACTACAAAGAATTATTTTGTGTTGATAGTCTTGTTAAAGAGACAAAAGAATTTAGGCAAATGGAATTATCTCCCAAAGATCCATTATTCATGGATACAAAAACTATTCCATTTGATATCTGCTGTAGTTAATCTATATATAATAGAAATACATCTTTATTTAACCCTTACTGTATAAAAATGGCAAATACAAAGTAACACATCTCAGGTAGCTTAGGCCAGCACTAAGGGAAATGGCCAAAAAAAGGACTGAAAAATACTACTACCAGGTCGAGGTCATCTTAGGCAGCTAAAAAATATAAATTCTAGTAAGAACCAATAAAAAAATGCTGGCTTATTTTTTTAACCTTTTGTTTACAAAATATGAGCACTGAGTAGTATAGCTAGGTTATGAATACTGTAAATATACATTATTTTAATAGTCAAAAATAAAGCTACAGATCACCTTTATGAGGCTTACTTTTGTTTCTAAGAACCCTTAGTATCAGAAATCACCACACAGAAAGAATATCTCCTATGTCTTAAGATAGCTGTTCTCAAACTTTTTTTGAAATTACCAAGCAACCAATGAGCAGGTTAGAAATGCATATTTCTGTCCCCCAACAATATCTCAATCTAATTTACTGGTTCTGGGTGTGGTTTGTGGACATGCATCCCTGGTGATCTTACTTCAAGTAGTCTCTTCACCAACCTTTGAGGAATAGTATTCCTTCTGTATATGTAGTATGTGAATTAACTGAATCTCAAGCCTTTTTTCTGAACCTAAATTTCTACTGCAGTAAAATGAGAATAATATTGCACGTCCCTGTTGTTGAGATTAAAGCATGTAATCTGAAGGCACAAAGCACAGTATCTGGCCCATAGAGTATGTTGAAACTTAATTTCCCTTAAATTCCCCTAATTTCCCTTCCTTTAAGTTAAGAGAAACTCAAGTTTTCTTCTTAATTCATTTATGAATGCCATTCCCTATTATTCTATTATTAATATTAAATACCTCTCATTGAAAAAATATTTGTGTTTTATTTAAAAATACATATAACAATAATCATGTTTCAGGCCCTTTTGTATTTGTATAAATATCAGTGTTCGTAACCTGACATTATCCCATTCACAAGGCACATTCAAGAATGTAAAATAGGAAAAAAAAAAAAAAGAATGTAAAATAGGGATGCCTGGGTGGCTCAGTTGGTTAAGCAGCTGCTTCGGCTCAGATCATGATCCGAGCGTCACTCACCCACCGTCAATTCCTTATCGCTCAGTCTAGAACTTAAGGTACATCACCACTGGAGGGCACTTTACCAAACAATCTTATTCTTCCCCATAATCTGTTAGAGTACCCTAATAGTTCATCCCCCTTTCAGACTTCTCCACCTTAGTTTCATCCTCCTTATGTCACCCTTTCAATTTCTAATTCTAAACACCAATCTTCTAATGTCATCATGGGGAAGCTCAAAAATTCTTCTTCCCTCAGTAGCCCCAGGCAGAAAAATCTTCTCTTTGAATTCTTCAGTATTTGTATACATAAATGTACTGGTCCATTTATCATTAGTTCTTTCAGTTTTATTGCTAGGTACATTGTATGTATATGATTATATCACAATGTAATCATAAAACTGTTTCTAGTTCTTTTGCTATTGTGAAAAGGCTCCTATGAACATTCATCTACTGTTCTTTGTGTATGTAGTTTCATTTCTCTTGTTCAAGCTTGAATTCTTTTTTATCAAAGTGAAAAAACTCTTGTCATAGCAAGGAACTATTCTATTATTTTTTTTTAAAGATTTTATTTATTTATTTGTCAGAGAGAGAGGGAGAGAGAGCAAACAAGCACAGGCAGACAGAGTGGCAGGCAGAGGCAGAGGGAGAAGCAGGCTCCCCGCTGAGCAAGGAGCCCGATGTGGGACTCAATCCCAGGACGCTGGGATCATGACCTGAGCCGAAGGCAGCTGCTTAACCAACTGAGCCACCCAGGCGTCCCACTATTCTATTATTTTAAAAATTAACCTAATGCAGAGTTTCTTTTCTCAGGTAAGAAGTTACTCATTTTTATATTTTTCTACCTATTCATATTATTCTCTTGAAGATTAATGTTTCATTCGAGGAAAGTAAATTGGAAATATGACAAGGCTTTATAAACTTCACACTTTATAAACTGGTCATTTCATATACATAAGCTATTCTAAAGTAATAATTTGAAATGTGGTTAAAGATTTATATGAAAAAATATTCTTCATACAGCCATAGGATGCAATATTTTGCAGACACTAAGTTCACACTTTAGAGAATAAAGACTAGGAAAATGATTGTGGCATATGTAGAGGAAAAACAGTGCATTTGTGATCATAAAGCTTTGTTCTAATTTTGGAAAATATTTTTCATATATGGAAAATGGAAACAAAATACACCAAAATGATAAAATCTTGGTTGCATGATTTCCTTTATCAAACTTTCTATAGTTTTCAGATTTTCCATGAAGATGCATTGTCATTTAAATCAGAAAAAATTTACTTATGCTATTATGATAGCCATACCTCTTTTAGGATTGCTGACACAAACCACAACCATACGGAATGATATTTCACACGAAATGTACCTTTCCTACATCATATTATTTACCTATCACAAGCTATGATAAATAAAGTTTGCCCCCACCAACTGCCAAAAAAAAAAAAAACAAACAAAACTCAAGAGTCGCCTGGGTGGCTCAGTGGGTTGAAGCCTCTGCCTTTGGCTCAGGTCATGATCTCAGGGTCCTGGGATCGGGCCCTGCATCTGGCTCTCTGCTCGGCAGGGAGCCTGCTTCCTCTGCTCTTTCTGCCTGCCTCTCTGCCCACTTGTGATCTCTGTCAAATAAATAAAAATTTAAAACAAAGAACTCTTAGATTAGGAATAATTTCAACATAAAAGGTGTTTTTTTTTTTTTAAGGGATAGTAAGTTTTATTTCCAAATAAGGTCCTGTTTTTAAGACTCTCAAATATATAGGGCGCCTGGGTGGCTCAGTGGGTTAAAGCCTCTGCCTCTGGCTCAGGTCATGATCTCAGAGTCCTGGGATGGAGCCCCGAATCAGGCTGTCTCCTCCTTCCTCTCTCTCTGCCTGCCTCTCTGCCTACTTGTGATCTGTCTGTCAAATAAATAAATAAAATCTTAAAAAAAAGACTCTCAAATATATAAATATATTGATCAATTTCAATTTTTATTTAGCCAGTACAATAATAGAGTAAAAAGCAATTTATTCTTTATACATAAGAGTCTCAGATAATTGACATGGCAGTCCCAGTCATCAAGAGAAATTCCTTCCTTCCACTATATATAGTGGTGGCAAAAAGCTTATCAGCAGATTGTTAAGGTTCTTTTGATCATGAACAAATGTTCCCTAGTTCCAATGAGGTATAAAGGTCCATAAAGAAAATATATTAGGTGATCCAAGTTTTGACACTAGAAATAATGCTTATTACATTTTTAAGAGAATCTTGAAGGCATGGGGTATGACTTCTACAAATTAATAAGAGAGTCCACAAAATTAGGCATATAATAGAAACCTAAGAAATATTTGAAGAATTAATTATATTTCCATATGCAATTCTTCATTTCCCTGCTGTTTAGAAGCACAGTTTAAAATGATGGTATGCTCAGGTGCAACAACTTCTTCCTAGAAACATTGCCAAAGGCAAGGGAAGCAAGGGCAACAATGAACTATTGGGACTTCATCAAGATCAAAAGCTTTTGCACAGCAAAGGAAACAGTCAATAAAACCAAAAGACTACTGACAGAATGGGAGAAGATAATCACAAATGACATATCAGATAAAGGGCTAGAATCCAAAATCTATAAAGAACTTATCAAACTCAATACCCCAAGAACAAATAATCCAATCAAGAAATTGGCAGAGGACATGAACAGACATTTATGCAAAGAAGACCTCCAGATGGCCAACAGACACATGAAAAAGTGCTCCACATCACTCGGCATCAGGGAAATACAAATCAAAACCACAATGACATACCACCTCACACCAGTCAGAATGGCTAAAATTAACAAGTCAGGGAATGACAGATACTGGCAAGGATGTGGAGAAAAGAACCCTCCTACACTGTTGGTGGGAATGCAAGCTGGTGCAACCACTCTGGAAAACAGCATGGAGGTTCCTCAAAAAGTTGAAAATAGAGCTACCCTATGACCCAGCAATTGCACTACTGGGTATTTACCCTAAAGATACAAACGTAGTGATCCAAAGGGGCACGCACACCCGAACGTTTATAGCAGCAATGTCCACAAAAGCCAAAATAAGGAAAGAACCTAGATGTCCATCAACAAATGAATGGATAAAGAAAAGGTGATATATATATACAATGGAATACTATGCAGCCATCAAAAGAAATGAAATCTTGCCATATGCAACAATGTGGATGGAACTAGAGGGTATTATGCTGAGTGAAATAAGTCAATCAGAGAAAGACAATTTTTTATCATATGACTTCTCTGATATGAAGAATTTGAGAGGCAGGGCAGGGGGTCGTGGTGGGCAGGGAAAGAAAAAAATGAAACAAGATGGGATCAGGAAGGAGACAAACCCTAAGAGACTCTTAATCTCATGAAACAAACTGAGGGTTGCTGGAGGGTTGGGGGGGAAGGGATAGGGTGGCTGGGTTATGGACATTATGGGGAAGATATGTGCTGTGGTGAGTGCTATGAAATGTGTAAGCCTGATGATTCACAGACCTGTACCCCTGGGGCAAATAATACATTATATGTTAATTAAAATAAAATAAAATAAATTAAATGGTGGTATGGCAGAAGCCTTTTATATTAAAAGGACTATAGGAATGACTATGGCCCCTCTCATCCTATAAGTACTTCCTTACTTTTATGCAGATATTTACAATGTTCAGTGGTAGAACTAAGCATTCTATGATTAGATGCTACCAAATGGCATTTCTTGATCCAGCAACTATGTCATACTCATGTTATCGCTTCTCGGCCTTTTGGCTAAGATCAAGTGTAGTATGTCATACTCATGTTGTGCTCCTTGGCTCCTAATTCAATGGTTTATACCTACTGAACCACAGAGAGCCCTGAAAGTCTACCTCAGAAATTCTTTCAGTTCAAGGATCATAGTGCTTCATTCTATCAAATATGATCTTGAAATCTGCAGAGTTCATTTATAAGAAATATCTATATTAACATATTTCTGAGAACAAATTTTTAGGTGTCAAAAATCACAGAAGCTGTTAGGTGTCAACATAAAATGGGATCCTGAAAATTAAAACCTTAAATTTTAGCTGAGTACTCTCAAGTCGCTTTTATTAAGTGATTAAAATTAGAGGTTTATGTGGCAGAATACTAATTAGCACCAAACTATGTCATCTTGATGAAGACCCTACCTCAGACTTTAAGTCTAGAAACAAGTATGTGCATAACCCTGAACATTCATTGTTCACAAAAGCTTATTTAGAAAGGTGATTTTATTTCCTGTTTTATGACAATATTCTCAATCAAGAAAATAGCAGTCAAGGCCTATCTTGTGCATGGAATATATTCACTTTCAACTCACTGTGTAAGTCAAAGCCAGTGTCCTTCAACTACTTCCAAAGGGCAAAATAATTTTTTAATTTAAAAAGGTTACAGATATGTAAGTTTTAGCTCCTGCTAAGGCCAAGGAGATGGAAAAAGTAACACCTTATGAATATACACAGGGGTTCTTTGACCAAAGACTGGTTATCATACGTAGGATGCCCTTAAGGAAATGCTAATGATTTATAATTAAAAATAAGGCTGATAGATTTGCCAACCTGTTTCTAAGCCTTTAATATCTAATATCTGGGGGAGCCTGGGTGACTCAGTTGGTTAAGCAACTACCTTCAGCTCAGGTCATGATCCCGGAGTCCCGGGATCAAGTCCCGCATCAGGCTTCCAGCTCCACGGGGAGTCTGCTTCTCCCTCTGACCTTCTCCCCTCTCATGCTCTCTCTCTGAAATAAATAAATAAAATCTTTAAAAAAAAATATCTAATATCTGATATGTGGTAACACAGCTATCCTTTGTAGACCTGCATGATCAGCCTTTCATTTCTGCAGCTCAGAAGATTCAAAGTTCATGTTTCTGCACAAAGTAGAAATTTTCAGACTGTACCAGATATAGGTAAATTTTTATATTAAATAATCAATGTTTTTTAGGATATATGATAGATGTCAAAATCATGTGGACCTCAAATTGACTTTCCTGTCCATACATATGCATTTCTATTTCTTCTCAAGCAAATATAAATGGGAAGGGAAAGTAGTATTCTTGAGAGTAAATTGCATGCCAGAAGTGCCAGCTTTTAGCTTTCGTGTTTTTGACAAAATTACAAGTGTTATTTACTTAAGAAGGTATATATGAGAGTATATTGTATGGCAACTTTCACTTAATTTCAGCTCTGCAACATCAGGTACAAAAAAGTTCCAAATACATAATAAAACATTAAATTTCAACATATCACTTTTTAAAAAAGATTTTATTTATTTATTTGACACAGAGAGAGATCACAAGTAGGCAGAGGAGCAGGCAGAGAGAGAGGGGAGAAGCAGGCTCCCTGCTGAGCAGAGAGCCTGATGCGGGGATTTTATATCCAAAAAGTATTTGCCCACTTTTGAATAATTAGTAAATTAGTAGAGTGTGCTTATATTGACATCCTTGATATCAATATGAACTAATGGTTATTTGGATGATTGTAGTGTTCGAATTAGAAACTGTCAACAACAATAGCATATGTTGAATGCAAATACTTTCAGCAATCAACTAAATACCATATTAACTATAATACAAAGTGTAAAGGACACCAGATTATTATTAAACGATATTTACTGAATAGTTTCTACATGTCAGGTATTAAGCTAGCAGTAAAGGAACCCAATGACACATTATGTTAGCAAAAGGGCTAATTTTTATACAAAATATGGTGGGCATGGAACCCTTCTGTGTTCTTTAAGGTGTCTATAACTTTTAGGAATTTCTTATGTTGGACTTATGTAAGTAATGGATACTTATTTTGTTTGGGGTTAGAGTAAAAGGGGTGGGTCAAATGAGGGACTACTTGAAATAAAATAGAAACACACATTCTCTTTCTTCTTTACTCTCCCTGGCCCAATTGTGTTTACGTTCTAAGCAGTTATTTCTGGAGAAACAAAATTATAAGGATGAATCTGTTTTATAAAGTTAATTACAATAATTTTATCCTAAATTTTTATGATATGGCTGTCTGCATTTGAAGAAGGTTATGGAAAGTGATGACTGAAAGACCCACTGACATGTAACTGATGGTCCTTTCCATCCTAAGCACAGGAACAAAGAGTGTTCTTTGATGTATGCCTACTATTTGTGGTCTGTTACTATTTCTGACCCTGACTCTTGGGTTCATTGCCTTTGCTCAGTTACCCAAGAGTTTAAATTACACTTTTGCTAGACGTTTTAAAAAAGGTACTAATTATATACTCACAGTTTAGTTAAGGCCACTGCTATTTTTGATATAATTGCGGACATAATGCAACTTAAAAGTTGTCATAATCTTCTTAAATACTATACCCACTGTAGTGATGTCACAATTACATAAGAATCATTTCAACAGCTCAACCAATCTATGGATATATTTAGTTAGTCCCTACTCTTCAGAGACTTTTAAAAGAGCATATCATAATATAGCACAAAATTTAAAAATTTGTCAAGATGGCATTAATTGTAAATGTCCCAAAAGCTCCTAAACAAGTTAACTAAAACAGCATTATAAATTTTCCTGAATCCATATACCCCTTAATTGTAATTCATAATCTTTAGAATGAAATGCTAATCATTTTATTTTCCTATATTAATCATTTCACCTTTTTAAACCAATTATTCTTTCAATTGTTACTTTCATGTTATTTGGTTTAAAACTAGTACTAACACATAAGCCAACATAATATTTCCCTTTAAAAACAACAATACTATGTAGAAAACTGTTGACATTTTAAACTTAAAAATTAAAAAAAAAACTTAAAATAAAAGTCTCCAAGTTGCAGAGATTTAGAACTTAATCGATCAAAATAAATTAGGACACCAAGTCAAAATTCAAACTGGCAAAACACTTGGGCAAAAAAGTATCACAAAGCCTCCCGTCTTGGGAATCCAACTAGGATTGTGTTATCATTTTTTATCATAGCCAAAGGAAGAACTAAAACAAAACAAAACAAACCCCAAAATCCAAAAAACCCCACACCCTCACACAAGAAAACTAGCTTATAATGAAGCAATTAATTAAGTTCTGGATCCCTTCTTCCTAAGGCATCACGTTAATTCACTTGGAACTGCCCACAGGTTTGACATTTGTTTACCTTAAGTGTTAAATGCACCCACTCTCTGCGTCCCTGCCCTATTTGTACTTTTGACAGAAGTACTTTTGTACTTTTGTAACAAAACAAGCAAAGAAAACAAACAGTGCACCTGGCAACCTCCAACGACTCCGACGTGAGAGACAGCACAACTCTCCAACTTTGCTGTGCTCTCAGAAACGCGTATTTATGAAAACCCTGTTTTAAAAATGTGTTCCTGGGGCGCCTGGGTGGCTCAGTGAGTTAAAGCCTCTGCCTTCCGCTCAGGTCATGATCCCAGGGTCCTGGGATGGAGCCCCGCATCGGGCTCTCTGCTCCATGGGGAGCCTGCTTCCTCCTCTCTCTGCCTGCCTCTCTGCCTACTTGGGATCTTTGTCAAATAGATAAATAAAATCTTTTTTTAAAAAAATGTGTTCCTTTTCAAACAACTGTCATCTTATAAGCATTCTCTGCCTCTCATTTGGAATTGAAACAGGTGTGGAAGGGGTCCCCTAAGCACAATTCTCACCAGAAGTTCCACCTAGACAGAAGTTACCGTCACCTGCAAAGCTCTGCGGCTGCGAAGGCGGGCCTCGGAGCGCGGGAACCAACCTGAACACCCCAAGTCCGGCCAAGCTGAGAGCAGCTGGCACTTGGGTTTGTGTGAGGGGGGCCCGCCCGCACCTCTCTTCACCTCACGCTCCCAAATCCTTCTCTCCTCTCCCGCCCACGGCCCCAATCCTTCTCCCCTCCCTCTCACACCCAAAATCTTCCTCTCCCTCAAACCGCCCCCCTTAACTTCTCTCCTCTCCCTCCCACATCCCTAAGTTCTCGACTCCCTTCCCTCTCACGCCTTCGAGTCCATTTCTCCCCCAAGCCGCCTCCTGAAGTTACTCAAATTCCCTCTCGCCTTCCTCAGTTTTCTCGCACTTTCCCTTAAAATAGCTCCCTTGGGGAACCTGGGGGGCTCAGTTGGTTAAGCGACTACCTTCGGCCCAGGTCACGATCCTGGACTCTCGGGATCGAGTCCCACATTGGGCTCCCTGCTCGGCAGAGAGTCTGCTTCTCCCGCTGACCTTTCTCCACTCATGCTCTATCTCTCTTTCTCTCAAATAAATAAATAAAATCTTTAAAAAAAAAAAGAAAAAAAAAGCTCCCTTCAAGATCCCTGAACTTTCGCGCGACCGCGGGCTCTCGACCCCAGACACTCACGAGAAGAAGGGATCATCCTCAAAGCTGCTGCTCAGCATCCCGAACATGCTTGCTCTGTCACAGGCGGCGGCGGACGCGGACAGACTGGAAGACGATGTAACTTGCCGCGGCCGCGACGGGAGCCAGTGTTTCCCCACGCAGTCAACGCTACTCACCCGGCTAAGAAGGCGGTGCCCGCCGGGAAAGGCGGCGCGTGACGCCGAGCTGCTTTCCCATTGGACACCGGTCTCTCGACGTCACTAAGACGAGGCGGGGAAAACGCGCCGCTGCCATAGCAACTGCGATCAACACAGTGGAGGCGAGAGGTTTGGTTTCCCGCCAGCCAGGCAACACTTCATAAAGTCTTCAGAGAGACGAGATAAGTTGTTCCCAGGACTGCAGGAACACAAAAATTAGACCCCCCTATGCGTGACCTTGGGCAAAGCGCCCTCGGCCTCGAACCCCAACTCACTTTTCGGGAAAGTGGAAATGGGTCAAGATTTGGGCTAGATGGCTTCCAAAGATCTAGTCACTTGCAGCATTTTGTTATCCACGGGAAAGAGTCTTATATCCAAAACACTCTGTGGCAGTTGGTCCAAAGCTGTGCACAAATACTGAGAATAAACACGCGACAAGTTTTTGAGTACAGTTAATAAATAATGTACTCAGTGCTTACTTGAAGGAAATGAGCCTTATAAAATTTCACAACCTTCTTTGCCTTATGTGAGTCTAAAATTCAAAGGAATATTTCTCAAAGTGAGAATGCTTAAGTTTTCTGTAGACATGATATTTAAAAGCAAGATGAACAAGTTGCTCTCTTTTTGGTCCACTTACCAGTCTTGCATTTCAAGGAAGTCTCATTTTGATGCCAGTATGTCTTTAACACTTCTCCAGCAGTCCTTAACCTAACAGAGTAGGACTCAGACAAAACGCCTGCACCATATCCAACTAAGATTCCATTACTATATAGTTTTATTTTAATTATATTTATGTGTGAGTCTTCTGTTTATGGCAAGTGAAAATGGTTTTAAATTTAAAGCAGTGCTATACATTAATAACTAGTCTTTACAAATGTAAGTGAAAATATGAGCTAATTTAAGGATATAGCACAGGTGGGATTTGGACATGATGCAGGGGAAGGATATATGACAGTGCTACTCATATTAATAAGTTTTGGAAAACACTCTCTCAAGGCCTACTGCTGTCTAAAGGGAGGTGGAGGAGAAGGTAGAAGAGAGGACATTAAAGAAAGAGAAGAATGATGAGTATAAAAATAGAGAAGATGCACTTTGTATGTCTATCTTTAATACAGTGGGCTCCCCAGCCTCTCTAGGGGGCTGTCCTCTGGAGACAGAGAGCCATCCAGGGCTCCACAGGGCCTCCTGCAATCAGACCAGAGAGGTGGCACTGTTCCAGCATGAAGAAGCATGCAGGACCTGATTTGAGGTGACAGGAGTACTCAGGGGTTATTTTGGGAGCTGGAAATTTAATCCTTTGAACCTCTTACCTCCCCACCTTTAGCCAAGTTTGCTGGCAGCCTCCTTTTCCTGAGACTGGTGGTGTGAGATAAGGGCAGATTTTATACTGTCCAAGTTCAGATAGCACAGCCTTTCCAGGGAATAGGCTATTTTCTTCTCCTCTGGCATCAGAATGAAGTTCAGAGGGCATATATATATCAGGGATTTCTAAATTAGTTTCAAGGCAAAAAAAAATTGTTTTAGAAGACTTGTAATCATTTCCTCATTAAAATAGTACAATCCAAGATGTTAAGGAGGGCCACATTGTTTAAAAACTAAAAACAGGTGTGCCTGGGTGACACAATTGGTTAAGTGTCCAACTCTTAGTTTTGGCTCAGGTCATGATTTCGGTCAGGTTCCTGAGATCAAGCCCCACCCCTGGCTCCACGCTGGGCATGGAGCTTGCTTGTTTAAGATTCTCTCTCTCCCTCTCCCTCTGTTCCTACCCCTCCCATGCCCCAAATCCTTTAATGAAATAGGGTAAATTTTTGGTGATAAGTGATAGTATTAAAATAGTTTTGGATTAACATTGAATAAAGCACCTTGTAAGAAGAATTTCTGCCTTGTTCCCATGGGGATTTTTCTTAGACCTACAGTGCTGAAACCTGAAAGCTTTAGTCTGGGCACAGGTTAGTTGCAGAGTTACCTGGAGATCCCAAAAGCAATTTGGGCCTAATAACAAATGCTTACAAAAAAAAAAGCTTAATGGAAGAAAGGGGGGAGTTGAAGCTGAAAAGACAGCATAGTTTCAGATCTGATGGGAAATGAAATAAGAGGTAGGAGAGGATGAATACCCCAAAAGGGAGCAATAGGAATGGAGATTAGGATTAAAGAGGATACGATCCTTGATTTGGCTATGAATAGAATCACAATAGCTGATATTTATTGAGTGTGTGCCAGGCACTGTTGTAAGATTTTCATATGCATTGACTCATTGAATCCTCCTAAGATTTTGTGGAGGAGAGATGGTTTTTATCTTCATTTATAAATGATGCAAACAAAACACAGAGAGGCTAAATAAATTGCCAAGGTTTGTACAGCTAGTTACTGAACAGGGTTGGAGGCCTGGAGTTTTCCCCCATTGTGGCTGGTTGCATGGTGTGTGGGTGATGGGCCACACTGAAAGATGCAAGATAAAAGTGGGTAATCATTTCTCAAAATCATGCTGACCAACTAAATAAAGGGTCCAAGCTAAAAAGCATAAAATTCTGTGGGAATGTATTCAACCAGCAATTCAATTTTACAAATATTTATTGAGTGTCTACCTTGTGTCAGGCCCTGATCTAGACATTAAGGTGTTACTGAACAAAACAGACAAAAATCCCTGTCCTGGAATTTATAGTCTTGTGAGCACAGAATAAAAATAAGCGGCATAGAAAGTAGTATGTTAAAAGGTGATAGGTGTTGAGGGGAAAAAAAAACAAGCAGGGTAAGGGGGTCGGACTTGTGAATTATGAATGGGGAATCCTGTGTAGGCCACTTTAAGAAGGTAAATCTGAGAAGATTCGCTGGAAGAAAATGGACATCTGCCAGAAAAACATTCCAGGTCGATGCAAAGATCCTGAGGTAGCATGTGCCTGGTGTATATAATATAGAGTCTATTCATTTGTCCTGAAATTTACCTTCAGAGGAATGAGATGAGCTAAGTGAAAATTACATATTGGGATAATAGCTCCTATTTATACTTCCTATGCCCCAGGCATTGCATTAAGTGTTTTACATACATTTTTCTCATTTAATCCTTATAGCAATCCTATATGCTAAGATGTTTATCCCCATATTACATTTGAAAACGCTGAGGCCCATTGAAATTTGGTGAATGTCCAGTCAGTTCAAATCCAGATTAACCCTCTCTCTCAAGATACCTTCATCAGTGGTAAAATTGTTTCATAAATACACAACTCTACAGTGTGTATGATAGGACTGGTGTCTCCATAGGTGTTACACATTTGCCCATGGCAGCCCCACTCCCCAGCCTGAATGCTTCCCACCAGACAGAAGTTGATGTGTACCAAGCTCCAGCCACAATTTATCAATTTATTTTCCTGCAACCAAACTTCATTTATATATTGGGTCCCCATTCCATTGGCACTGACACACCCACCCCCAGGGAGTAGATGTCAAGCTGTGGTTGGTCACCAACCATGCCACCTCCCTGAAGGGGTCTGTATTCCCCTCACTGCCTGGAGCATTGAGCATGGAGCGAAGGCAGAACCCTGCAGGGAAGAACTGTCTTACCCTAAATGCCCATAGCGACCTCTCACTTTGAGAAATACACCCACGTTTGTCTTCAGAGCAAGTTTGAGTTTATAGAGAGGCTTTTCCAGTATTCTTTTTGGTGCCTGCTACTGAGGCTAGGGCCTGGAGTTTTCTTCACAACTGAACTATGAACAAGCAGCAGACTTTCTCAGTCATGTTTATTTTCCATCTTTTTGGACGTGCATATTCATGTCTGGCTGTTTATTTTTCACAAACTGTAATGGAGTTGTTTTATTTGGGAAAATGTAGAGATGTAGAGAATATGTCACCTAGGATTTTGGTCACAATGATGTGCCTTTATGGAAAGATGCTTTAGGCAGCCTCCTGGGGCATAAGTGGAGGCTCCAGGCCCTGGAGTAGGACTAACCTTCAGGTGGCTGACAGGGAGTTCCCAGGAGAAAAGCAAAGGAATGTTCTGTTGTAGTTAGTGATGGAAGGCCAGAGAGGAGGAAGATATTAGAATAGGCTGGGGGAGGGAGTGAAGACTCACCGTAGGGTCAGGGCTAAAACAAAGATTATACTGTTGTTAATAAAAATGGGCAAAAGGTTTGGCTTTACCTACATTTCCTACAATTAGATGTAAGTCTTTGGGGCTTGGGATACTTTGGAGCATGTGTCATGCTCTTTTTAAAATAAATACTTAGAGGGGCACCTGAGTGGCTCCTGGGTGGCTCAGCCGGTTAAGTGTCTGCCTTGGGCTCAGGTCATGATCCTAGGTGGGTTCAAGCCCCGAATCGGGCTCTCTCTGCTCAGCAGGGAGTCTGCTTCCCCCTCTTTCTCTGCCTGCCTCTCTGCCTACTTGTGATCTCTCTCTCTCTCTGTCAGATAAATAAATAAAATCTTTTAAAAAGTCCACTAATCTTAAGTGTACAGATCAGTAAATTTTTACATACAAATAAACCTATGAAAACACCATCCAGCTGAAGATATAAAGCATTTCCAATGCCCCAGAGAATCCCCTTATGCTCTTTCCCAATCTCCCTCAAAGGTAACCAGTGTTCTGTAAGTTTCTTTTGCTTAACATTAGGTCTGCAAAACTCATTCATCTTGTTACACATAGCAGTACTTTATTCTTTTTCATTGCTGTGTAGTATTTTATTGTATGAATTTACCACAAGTTACTCATCTATTATTGATCGATTTTTGTTCCTTTTCTTTCTTCCTTTTTCTTCCTCTCTCCATGCTCTAGCTCTCTCTCTCGGCTTTTTTTTTTTTTT
>RCUC01148380.1:0-27126 GCA_003697995.1 Taxidea taxus jeffersonii | reverse complement strand
CCCCCCCCCCCCCCGCCTGCCTCTCTGCCTCCTTGTGATCTCTCTCTGTCAAATAAATAAAATCTTAAAAAAATACTTATCAAAACTGAACAATACTCTGTTATTTCATATCTGCCTTTCCAGCCAACAGGTTAAAGCTTCAGGAGAGCAGGAACCACAATGCCTGTTGAACTCACACTATTGCCAGGGCCTTCTGCATAGGGTACATACTAGTTGTCAAAAGAATGAAAAAATAAGACATTTAAAAAAGAGTATTAGCCTTAGAAGGAAGCAGAGCTAAAATAATAAAATGCTAGGTAATAATGATCCACTTATTTGGAAAATTCATCCATCTACATAACAGAATCAGAACTGGCAATAAAAGAGGTGTTTAGTGAATTAATACTCAAATAAATTACACTAATCCTGCTACAAAGAAGAGGGCACAGTAAATTAAGAAAGCTCTATTTGAGGAAACACATCTTATATAAATATTTGGTATTTTCTTCTTTTTAAAAAAGATTTTATTTATTTGACAGAGAGAGTGAGAGAGCACAAGCATGGGGAGCAGTAGAAGGAGAGGGAGAAGCAGGATCCCGGCCAAGCAGGGAGCCCAATGTGGGGCTTGACTGCAGGACCTCGGGATCATGACCTGAGCCAAAGGCAGGTGCTTAACCATCTGAGCCACCCACATGCCCCAATTTTTGTATTTTCTAATTCTTCTAAAGCATCATTATAATCATATATTATCATCCACTGGGAGATAAATCTAAACAATAACTAACCTAGTGCCTCTAAAATAAATTTGCTAGGCACTAGTAAATTATAAGATATGGTTGTTGCCCTCAAGAAACTTATAGTTTGGGGAGATAGAAAATACAGATAAAAAGGGGATTACATAAAGTAGGATGTACTAAGTTCCAGTGAAGTGATACAGACGTTCCGCAGCACTAGTCAGTAGAAGCAGAAGAGCAAGGAGGACCCAGATTAAGTATTAGTCTGATAATGGAGACAATGGGGAACAATGAGGAGCACAGTTTGGTTAGACTTAAGGATCTGTGAGATGACACTGGAAAATAATCCAAGGAACTATAATATAAGGACAGCCATTTCATGTGTCTATTGGGGCAGGCAAGAAAGGAGAGAAGGCTGCAGGATGAAAATGCCAACAACCACTTGGTCTCAGTGTTGAGGGCAAGACGATCTCTTCTGGGGCCAACGGTGGCCTGCACAGTACAAACCCCATATAAAAGGGGAAGCTGTTATGTTGCCCGCAAAGAATCATTGCCACGCCTTCTGGTTTTTCAAAAGGCGGCGCAGGATTCAAAAAAACCTCTTTAATTAAAAAATTTCAGCTTTTAAATGTTGGTAAAAGAATGTTCTAATACTATGTTAAAAACCCAAACATGTCTGCATCCAGTCTTCCCAGGGGGCCCCAGGGCGCAGCTCTGGTTTGGCATGTTGAGTTCCATGCTTAAGAGCTCTGGACTTCATCCTGTAGTCACTGACTTAAAAGGCTTAACATTTATTTCAAAATTTGCTTAGTTTTATACCTCTGCACACTCCAGTATTTACCATGTAAAACACCTAGGGCTGCAAAATTATTTCACATTGGCCTTGTGTCAGAATTTCTTTGTTACAAGCCAATTACGCTCATTTAACTAACTGTGGAGTGACTTATAAGTTTCAGCTGAAAAAACATTCAAAATGATACTAATAAAGCAGTGTTGACAGCGCAGTACCTAAGAGAATGCTGACATTATGTGTATACCACAGCCCACTGGAAACACATATAGCCCCTGGAGCTCCACTTCTCAAAAAACATGCACCATAATCCACTGCAAAATAAAGGCCCTTGTTCCTTCCAGCATTTTCCCATAATTAGCAACTTTCTAAAGACTATCGCCATACTTTTCTTTTATTACCAAACAACACTCAAACACATGTAACAAAGTTTTAATTCTACCATTCACTGTAAGCCTTTAACTACCCAAAAACAATATTTTAAGCATTAAAGGCCTATGTGTTAACATTTTAATAAGCTCAGGGAAAGAAAAGATAATTAGTATCAGAGACTTGCTGATTCATTTTGATGATAGTATTACAGAAAGTTAGCATTATAATTGAAAGGTAATTCCCAGAAGAGAAAATTCTTGGTGCATAATTATGATATACAATACAGAACTATGAAAATTGCATAATCACATGCTTTGAAATAATATTCACAACAGAAGATACCAGCAAGGTATAAAAGTAATATTAAATAAGCAATGTTTCTATTACTTAATTTGTTCTGACTCTTGGGAACCCCTAACCCGAACCATCCATTCCGTGAATGAAGGCTTACAGGTCCATGGGGCACTAGGATATGTGGCTGGTCAAGCTGAAACCTATCATGATTGCTGAAAAAGAAGCCAACTCGAAGCACAGGTCTTCCTGGGGCTCTGTCGTATCCTTTTCATAGAAAGGATCAAGGAGTTGTAGGAATAGAACAAAACAAAGTCTCAACACAAGACAGTGCTTCCAGAATATAGTTCTTACCAAAGGGATGCAATTTAGAATAAAGAAGCTGCATTAGAACTGTTTTTTCTATTTCTAAAGAAACTGACTACAGTCTAAACACTAGGAGCTCTACCAATAATAACTCAAAGGAAGCTCAAGGGTTCCCCTCATCCCTGTCAGAACCTGTTGAAGACCTTTATGCCTCTAGTATTCTGAAGTCCCACCCCACAGTCTATCAGACATATTAAAGAATACTCACATTCAATATTGGATATTTATAAGAAATATCACTGAACTGAAAATAAGAATTCTCTTTCAAAAGTGTTTTATTCCCTCTTGAGCCCACTCCAATCGGGTTTTTTTCCCCACCCCTCCACCAACACAGCTCTGGTCAAGGTCCCAGTGACTTCTCTTGCTAAATCCAATGAGAAACTCAGTCCTCATCCTACTTGACCTCTCACACCTCTCAACCTATGACACCACTGATTCACTCTCTCTTCCCTCAGACACTTTCTTTACTTGACTTCAAGGATATTCTTCCAATTTCCCCCCTATCATTCTGGCTGTTCCTCCTCAGTCTCCTTTACTCCTTTACTGGTTCCTTCTTACCAACTCAATCTCTATAGGCTGAAACACCTCAGGCTCAGCCCAAGCGCCTCATCACAGAAAAACAAATCACGGTTCATTCTTCCCATCTTGTGGGTCAACAGAAATAGCAGCATCTTCTAATAATAACATTTACTTAGGGAGTGGAGACACTTAGGTCCACTATGTTGGAAATATGTGCAGAATTCTTATGTTGTAAGATAATTTCTTAGGAGATTTCTTCTTTTCTTCAACAAACTGTAAATACTGGTATAACCCAAGGCTTGGTCCATGGATTGCTTTCTCTGTCTACAAACATTCCTTAAAAGAGCTCATCCAAATTCTGCTGGCATCTTCCAAATTTGAATCTCCAGCCTGGATGTCTTTAACTCCAGATTCCTATACCCAACAACCTACTCAACCTCTCCACTTGGGAGTCAAACATCACATGTTTAAAGGAGCAGCTTGTAGTTGTCTCCTCCATCAGATCCCCATCTTGGTTCATAGCAACTCAACAATTATGCAAAAATCTTGAGATTATCCTTACTCCAATATCTCTCATACTCCTCTAACAGTTGGCCAGGCAATCTTAGTGGTTTGATCTACAAAATAAACTCTGGTCATTTCTCACCACTTCCTCTCCTGCTATTGACATTTCTCAGTTTGGATCATTATCAACAGCTGCTAACTTGTATCCTGGCTTCTGCCCTTGACCACCCTACTCCATTTTTCTGTCTCAACATAGCGGCCAATGATTCTATTAAAATGCAAATCAAACCCCTTGCTCCTCTGCTCAGAGGTCTCCAATGATTCCCTATTTCACTCAGTAAATGCCTAAGTTCTTAAAATGGGCCACCAGTCAGACCTTATAGGATTGCCACCTAAACCTCTTTGACCTCATCTACTACTATTCTGTGACCTCACTGTTCCTGAAACACACCAAGCACACTTCTGCTGAGGCCTTTGTTAATTTCTGGTGGAATGTTCTTTCCTCCAAGTATCTCTGTATGGCCAACTTCCTCCTTCAAGTCTTCTTCTCATTGAGTCCTACCCTGACCATACTATTTTAAATTGCCAAGGGCCCCAGTACTCTCCTCCAGCACTACCAACATCCATTACCCTGTTCTAGTTTTCTTTTTCCAACTACAGTTAGTACTTTCTAAAATACTAATAAATTTGCTCTGTTGTGTTTATTGTTTGTCTTCTATTAGGATATAAGCTCCACGAAGGCAGGTCTTTTGTCTTTATTTTTTTCACTGACATATCTCTAGGGTCTAGAACAGTGCCTGGCACACAGTAGGTATACATTATATTAAATGAATAAAGCTAGATAAACATTTAATAATTTCAACTTCATAGTTTTCTCTTAATATTTGAGTCTTTTACTAGATCCTAACCTTCTTATTGTTTGTTGTTGTTCCCAGAAAAGCTCCTTTGTGCCTGAAGAAGAGAAGGATCCCAGCCTGACCTCAGGGCCCAACACAAATTCAGAAGCCCCAGGGAAGCAAGGGACATCCTGCCTTCGGCCATTAGTGATTCTCCCTAAAACTAGGACTACATTTAGCACTTATCTGGAAACATCTAATTCCTTTCCACATACATGTATTTTGTTTCCCCACCTAGACAAGATGCACTTTGGCAGGGCTTGCACAAAGTATTCAACATGGTCCTGGATATCTCATAGAGATGTAAAATCCATTTTTAGATGGACTTAGTAAACTGAATGCTTTGAAAAAATGCCTGCTGAGTCCAAGATATTACACAACAAAAAAAAAGATACTATACAATGTGTAACAGGGCATGGGGTTACACAGAGTAGGTCCTGTTTTTAATGAACACAGTAGAATGATATATCATGGTTATTCTGGAGGAGCCTGTGCCTATTTTCACTGGACTTATAATTATGCTGCTTAGATGTAAATGTGTCTTTCTAATGTGCTTAAGTTTGTTTTTCTTAAATGGTCCTTTTGAAACTTTCAAACTTTCAGACTATTAATTTCCATTGAATGAATGGTTTAAAATCGTAAGCTTTGGGCCTCACAGAGAAAATTATAAAGGGGTCTGGCCCACATTTATATAAACAGTGCCAATGGGGGGGGGGGGGGGGTGGGGATGAGAGAAATAAACAATTGCTTTATACCAATAATCATGGTTTTCCCTAAAAGTACATAAAATCTGTGTAGAGCAAAAGACATCGGCCATTTGGTACTCTTTACATTTAAAAATACTTTGCACAACCTTAATTACCATAAAGAGAATATATATATTTTTTAAGATTTTACTTATTTATTAGTTAGAGAGAGAGAGAGAGAGCGAGCACAGGCAGACAGAGAGGCAGGCAGAGGCAGAGGGAGAAGCAGGCTCCCTGCCAAGCAAGGAGCCCAATGTGGGACTCGATCCCAGGATGCTGGGATCATGACCTGAGCCGAAGGCAGCCGCTTAACCAACTGAGCCACCCAGGTGTCCCAAGAGAATATTTTTTAATCTGCAGATTTATCTTTTGGCATCTGGAAAGAAATAATTATCTAGCAAGCAGAAGCTGAGAGACTGAGTGAGACTACTGGAAATTAGATGAGAATTAGGAAAAATCAATCAATTAGTGATCAATGAACAGGCCAGCAGCTACTCTTAGTGCAGCAACATAGACTGCCTGGTATCTGTAACTGAGAAATACTAGGTTCTGTTGCCTGCTGAATGTCATCAAAAACAAAACATAATAAAATCTCAAGTTGATTGTAAATTAAAAGTTCAGGCACTTCCAAGAAAACTAAAAATCCTACAGCGTCATTTCTTTTGTCCTCGGTAATAAAAGCTAACATTACTTGACAGTTTAGTGTGTCAGACCATGCCATTGCTTTATGTGTACTATTTCATTTAATAATCAAAACAACACAATGGTATAATTACTATCATTATCCTCGTTTTACAGGTAAGGAACAAGAGGTTCAGAGAAGCAAGGAACTTCCTCAAGGTTACACACTGGAAGATAGTGGAGCCTGGATCTCCACCCCAGAGGACTGATTTCAAAGACCTCGTTCTTACCATTATACTTTCCTGCTTCTCTTCCATGCTGCCTCCAAAACACACTACTCTTTCTGCAGTAATTTCAGCGAGAAACTTGTCAGAGTTGTGACCCCATGGTAAGCACATTTTTTATTTTCTAAGATTATACATGCTAAGCTTTTGCTGTTCTAAGCAGTATCCCCTCTGAGCAAAATGTATATACTACCCATTTGTAAAACTTCTGTTATTCTACCTGTTTTTCACTTTCCTAGTAAGCCTAAGTCAAAATTCTAAGCCTTTTCTTAAACCACAAAAAGAATGCCCTTTTTCTCTTCAGGGAAACACAAAAGAAAGATGCGTATATATCTCATTTGTTTCCCTTTGTAAGCACTTTGTTTTATCTATTAGATTTTTCATAATCCTATGTTTTACAGCAAATGCTTCCTGGAGACTGCAGTAGACTTCAGCAACTGAATTTCACTGTTGTTGTAGGTAGGGACAGGATGTTTCCGGGGATGTTTACAAAAAGATAACTTGAAGGAGGTGGAAGGGTTTCCAGGGGAGGAGAAAAGTGTGTAAAAGGTTGGGGACATAATGGCAGGAAGAGGCAAACAAAAAACAAAAAACAAAAAAAGAATTTTTCACACTATCTTCTTAAGAGTGAACCATTCTGAAAACATTTAGAAAGCAGTCCTTTGAAATTGGGGTCCAGCCCAGATCATTTACGGATCATTGTTATGAAACACTGAATCAGGAGGGACCTCAAGATGTCACCTACCCATCATTCAATATCCAACATCTCACTGGAAAGACCTAGAACACAGGGAGAAGGAGAAAAGGGAGAAAGAGACGTTCAAAGAGGCTTCTGTATGGGAGCAGAAGTAGATTAGCCTTGGGGAGGTTAAATTCTGCCTCACTGTGCTATTGCTCTGTTTACTCTGGGCAGGTCTGAGTCTATCTCAACAGAGCCACAGCTGACCTTGGTGTCAATCAAAAAAGGGCACCCCATCCTTACGCCAGTGGACTCTCTGCTTGGGCTGCAGAGTGGGGGCTAGGTTTTAACACTTAGATGGCACTAATGTAGGCTAGTCTGGGCCACAGTCCCTCTACTTCTAAAAAATGGTAAGGCTAGCTGCCACCTAAGGTCACCTCCCTCTTAGTCCTCAGGTAAAATCTGGCAATATCCAGCTGGTATATTCCTGTGTCCCTGAAACACTAGGATTCTGTGGATTGAGTTGAGACTTCAGTGTTTTTGTAATATTGCATTTTTTTTTCTCTCACATTTCTGAAGTACTTTTCTCTTTTCATCTTAAGATTATACTCTCCTTTCAACTCCAAAGTGCTCAAATTTTCTTAAGCAATCAAAAGGTCATACCCCACATACCAGCCCCAAACTCCCCAATGTCCACCAACAGAATGGATGAATAAACTGGGTACATTCATCCACAGAAATAAAAGACAAAAGCACAGCTATCTGCATCAATTTGGACATGACACTATGTTGAGCTGAAGAAGACACAAAAGATAACTTATATTTGATTGCACTTAAATGCAGTCTGAGAACAGGTTAAAACTAACCTACGGCAATGAACGTCAGAATAGCTATCCCTGGGGCAGGGATTACGAATGTAAGGAGAGGCTTGGTGGGGGGAGGTAGGGAATGAAGTAATGATCTATTTTTCTGATTTGGATGCTGGCTGCCTGGATATGATCACTTCTGATCTGTGTATGTAATTATTCAGTAACAAGTTCAAAGAAATAAAGCCTCAGGGACACCACTCCCCAAGCCATCTACTGAAACTGGACAGTACAAGTGTTGCTACTTGTGGGGAGAAAAATAACTACTCATTTAATGTAAACCACCAAAGAACTACCTAATTTCCTAAAATCTTCATCCAGAACTTGTGTGAATTTTATAATGATTTCCTCCTTCATGGGAAACTGTGGCTATAAGTTAGTATAAAATAATTGCTTTTCTGGGTTCATATACCTGAAAAACATTACTGCTCAAAGCTTTATAATAGATATGTATAAAGGCAGGATTATTAGAAAACCTCTAAAAATATTCCTGGATAATCAATTAGGAATGCTGAAGGTTCTAAATAGTTATTTTTGGTCAGAATTATCCCAGTTATCACATTAATGAAATATACTGGATAACACCCAAATCATTACTTAGTTTTCTTCCTGTACAGGTTAAACTGTTAGGTAAGGCCACACAGGTGGGGAAAGGCATTCAAGAAAATGTTATGCTCAGGCAGCTCCAAGGAAGCTCCAGTAAATACTGCCTTCTCCTCTGGCCTATAACTGGTTCATGTGAATTTGGTGCAGCACTCCATTTTTCTCCTCCTGAGAAAATTCTTCCTGTCAGATCAGTGATTTCTTTCCCCTTCCCAGTGTTCTAGAATCTTTTCGATCAGTATGGTATACTACATGATTGTGGCACTACATACAGATAAAAAGTGATGTTATACAAATGTGTATCAGAGGTAATTACACCATCAAATCTCATCAGATAACCTGGAAGCATAGGTAGCTTATGTTCACTCAAAATTTTAGGATCACTGTGGCCATTACTACTGTAGAGGCCCGCTGGTCCCATAGTATGGCAGGCAGAGTCTAGGGCTCACAAACGTTTGGGATAATAATTAGATATTTCTAGAATCCTTAGAGTTTAGACAAAAAATGTTCCCAGTCTTTGAAATGAGAGGTGCTATGGGCTGGGGGTGGGGTGGGGGTGGAGCGGATGATAAGCATCCAGTCCCCGAACATTATTTAACACCAAAGCAGCAGTTCGACACAAATGCAGGAACTTTCCAAGATAAATACCACTCAACAGCACCTAGTTCATATTGTCTATAGACTGTGCAGGCACCTTAATACTAATCCTTCTTCTCCTCAGCTAAAAAGATCTTACTTTTTAATTTCCACTTTTAAATAGAAAGTTTTCCCTACTCCAGCCTTGTTTTAAATATTCATCCTCCCAAGTTCAGATTTCCCTTGCAACTCAATGTTCAGTATTCCACTTCCTCCTTCCTCTCAAATTATTCCTTTGACTTGATTCTACTTAAATTTATAGGCCCGCAAAGCCTCTTTGTCCAGATAACGTGCGATTCCGAAAGTCTTCTCTACTATCCCCCATGTCAAAGTTTAACTATAAAGGTCAACAGTACTATTTTTCCTGTTTGGGTTTAGGAAAGATACATTTTTAAAAAAAGATTTTATTTACCTATCTGAGAAAGACAGAGATAGCAAAAGCGGGGTTAGGTGGAGAGGGAGAAAGGGAAGCAGACTCCCCACTGAGCAAGGAGCCCCAGGATGTGACCGACTAAGTCACCCAGGTGCCCCTAGGAAAGATACATTTTAACTAAAATTTCACCACTCATACAATTCCATCATTGTATCTTTTCTATTCCCCCCACCTACACTCAACTGTTTAATATACAATCACAATGTAATTAAACTCCCAAATGCATAATTATATAATCAAAGACTCCTTAAAAGTATATAATTTTAAGTGTGCAACACACACCCTTTATAACTTTAGTACTGGAACAACAGATTTTTTTTAACTACTGGAGTTTTCTTAGAGGTTGTATTTGCTGTTTCTTATTGGTGAGGGAGCAGGGTAGAATAATCATCATCTACGGACTAATTGCTTTATAGAAAACCAGAAACTGTATTACAACAGGATTCTACTGAAGATTGCAAACACACAAAACTCTTTATTTTCTTTAAAACAACATTGGAATTTCCTAAATGAAAGCCAAAGATTCTATGCTTGCCCAATACACAATACTAAATACTTCTGGCTTTCCTACAGAGACTTCATTCACCCAACCAGTGTATTTATAAATCTGTATTAACGTGGAATAGGAAAAACCCATCTCTGCATAAAAAACAGAAAACTTTCTGTCCTTTAGAACACTTAAAACAGTATTAAAAGGACTTTAGAGAAGGTCCCTGAAATCTAGTTCTGAACTCAGAAACCACCTAAGGGATAATTTGTGAATGCCATCTGGGATCCAGGCAGTTTCACCAACAAAAGGGAAAACTTGTTGAGATCATCCGAATCTAAAATTCACATACATTTTTACATCTGGACTGAATTAATCTTTTCTTAGTACTGGCTTTCATGTAATAAAATAATTGTTTGCAGGTTTTATTTTTTTTTTAAACCCTCAGTCTCAAAATCAGAATGTGCAGCATCCAAGCTGAAAACTACAAAGAATTCCTTTATCAAAAAAGTTGAGAGACAGGACTCATTTACACTAAACTCTGAACTTGACAATTCAGTCAAAAACAATTCTGTTTGAAAACTTTCATTCCAAGCATCTGCCACAAAAAGGCTACACAAGTCTATTATGTCATAAGTTCTGAAAGCCAAAGGCTTTATAACTGTAGTTAAAAGTGGAAACAAAGTCCAGAAACTAGAAAAGCTCTACAACCCCCACTTCCCTGGATTCAGCTAGCTCAATTGAATGAGTTTTTACAGGACAGGTTGCCAGAAATGATTACCTAGCACATGGATTCTTTGCTTTCAACCACAGTGTCTTCATCCTAGCCTCTATTGTTTTCCTGGAGAGCCAGGAGCATCTTAAACCAGCAAGTTCAAATTATGTACTTGAAGCTGGTAGCTTACCCAGGTTGCCCCCCAAAAAAGGGAATGTAAATATAGAAAGAGTTCCTTTCCCTTAAGATGTTTTGAGTTCTGCAAGAACTGCTGATTACTGTAGTCCATCAGTGTCAGACCTCGGGTATTTTTACAAGCAATTCAAAAGGGAGAAAATTACTTCACGTTACAGTCAGTGTGATTTCCGGAGAAGACATTCTGCAGATAACTTACTTGACAGTAGATATCCCCTGGGGGACCCTTCTCATCTAATGATCCCAAAGGTCCATTTTAATACGAAATATAAATCCAATATATTTACAAACATACTGAAAGAGCATTTAAATGTCAGCTGTCTCATACTGTGAAGTAATTTCATTTTTAACATAATACTTTTATTTCTCAAAACCACACCCAAGGAAAATGATTAAGTGCTACAAGTTTTATACTACAAAGGACAACAGCAAAAGCATCTGTTTTCCTGCCTCTCCCCGCTGGTCTTCTCCCCTCCCCCACTCTCTACGGAGGAGGTTGTTTTTAAGTCTTGGTGGTTGTTAAAATTACTTTCTACGATACTCTCATAATGCTGTAAATTCTGAAAAACTTCTTATCCTTTAACGTTGCTGAGCCTGAATTTATGCGCTGCTCTAAGAAGAAAAAAATCCAAAAGTCAAAAGCCTTTTTAATGACAGATGTATTACGGAAAATTTTCCCCACAAAGTTTTGATGCTGTGAAATATCAACTCCCTGAAATCACAGAAAGGAAATGACTTACATTCTTGGAAAATGAAGCCACTAGCAGCTTTCTCCAACAGTATTCTCTAATCCCTAAACTACACCCTGTGGCAACGGGGAGTATTTCGTGCAAAAGCTAAATTTAAATAGATGCTTATAAAACCAATAAACAAACATTGTGGGATCTCAGAGAAAAAGGGACAGAATCAAATACTTTTTCTGCACACTCAAAAAAAAAAAAAAAAAAAGCTGGAGAGCACAGGCTTGAAAGTCAAAAGCAACTTGAGAAGGCTTCCTGAAGTTTTCCTTCCCCGCTGCGGGCAATGCAAAGCTCCTGAGGGAAATTCTGGCAACACAGATTTTGCCAAAAAATAAAAACGAAAAGGGTGCAAAAGAGCTAATATTTCTTTGGACACTAACTACACAACTGCACGGCCTGAAAATCTGCCAGCTTTCGATTCAACTTTAAAATACGCTTGTTTTGACAGCTTTCCATTTATTCTTGCCCTTAAAGAAAACGCCCTCCCCATTAGGTTATGCTGTCCCGGGACTCGAGGTGCTGTTAAAAGCCCTGTGGATCTCACAAGGGTGGCCCCCAGCGGTCCATACCTGACAGTTCCTGGCCCTCCTCGAGCACTGGATGGTGGTCTCCTCGGCCCGGGGCCCGGCCTGCACGCCGCAAGCACCTCCAGGAACCCAAATTCTGCAGGCCGCGCCCCCCACTCGCATCCCACCGAGGCCCCCTTCTGGCGCCGCCGAGCCTCAGCTCAATCTCCGGCTCCCGGACCAGACACTTCAGGGACCGTGGGGCAGACGCCGCGCTCGGGTCTCTGCCGGCAGCCCGGCTGCCCGGCCCCGGCGCGCGCACAACAGGCGGCACGGCACCCAGGAATCCAGGGTTTAGGGGCTGGCCCCGGCGCCCCGTCAAAGGCGCGACCGATGGGGCGCAACCGACAGGCTCCCCCAGAGCAGGGCGCCGGAGACCACCGGGGAACCGAGCGCGGCACCGTGAGCCCGCCGCGCAGCCTGCAGCCCGGGTCGGCCTCCCGCCCTCGCCACACAGGCGGCCCGGGAGCTCCGCGCCTCCCCCGCTGCCTGGCTTGGCTGCCCCGGGGCCCTGTCCTCACGCCCCGGTGTGGGCGAGCTCTGCCGGTGGAGCGGCGACCTTCCAGCACGGTGCCCGACGCCCAGAGCCGAGGAAGCAAGAAGAAGGCGAAGAAAGACGCAAAGAAGGGGACACTGCTTTGGCTGGGGCTCTCGACTCGCAGAAACCCTCCCAAAGTCCCGTCCAGCCGCCGCTCGGCCGGCAGGGGGCACAGTGCGCAGCCGGGGCGCGGTGGCCGGGCTAGGGGACCCCTGGAAGGCCCCCAGGCGCCGAGTTCCCGTTCGTACCTCGCAGAAAGCCCGGAGCACCAGGCGTCGGACTCTCGTCAGCTCCCCAACCCCTCCTGCTCGCACCGCGCCAGCCCGACTCCTCTCAGCCCCTCTGCCCTGGCAGCCAGACGAGCGCTCCGTGTCCGCCCCGCCCCCCGCCCACGCCTCCCGCCCCGCCCCCAGAGGCTCCGCCCACACGCCCGCCCCGAGGTGGCGGGGGTGGCCGCGGAGCCGCGGGATCCGAGAGCTTAGCTTGCGGCCGCACGTGGAGCGCCTGCCGGCCCCGCCCCGGACCCAACCAAGCGTCCCGCGGAGGGGTGCCGCCACTCGGGGGTGGGAGAGAGCGGAGGGCACCACACCTCTCGGATCCTGAGGAGGGAGGAGAGTGGCAGAAGGGCGCTGTGTGTGGACCACTGCGATCGAGGCCTTTCCCCACGCGACGGAGGCGGGAGGGGACGCGGTCAGCTTCCCTCTTCTGGCCGAATGGCCCTCTCCGACGCTAGGCCCGCGCTCCCCAGGAACACTCCCTCCCCAGCCCAGTCGGGCTGGGCGGGGGTGGCTGTTTGGCCTGGGCATCGTCTTACTAATTCGGAACGACGGAGTGGAGGCCACTCAAAGAGGAGGCGATCCCAGCGGAGGAGGCTTCGTGACTCCTAGCTTCTCCCCAGTCCTCCTGTCCCGCACCCACCGGCCCACCCACCTCTCGGGACGCCGCGCCCTCGTGGGTTTTTTATACTAGATGGAGGGGGCGCCGCCGGGAAGCGAAGCCTCCCCCGCTAACTCTTGTTTCTGCAGTTGTAAAGGTAGACACAGCCTCTATTTGCTGTGGTTGTAGCGAATGTGACCCCTCGGAAATTCTTTTTGTCCGCCCCCGAAGGTGGCTGGAGGGCTTGGCGGGAGATGCCAAGGGCCGCTGGAAGTTGTTTTTATGGCACTAAGAATCAGGAGATGGAGGTTTTTCTCCTTTAGTTGCTGGGTCTGGGGAAGAGCTACGCCTCTTTGGTCAGCCTGTGCTCGCTAGGACCTGCTCCTGGGAACTGGAGACACTGGGGGGGACCCAGCCTCCACCTGGTCCCCAGGCCCTGGAGCACTGTACTCCCACTTGGTGGGCTTCTGCCCTCCGAGGTCTTATGCTGACTGCTGACCCTGTGACCCCTGGCCCCACAGGGCCCCTCACTAAAGGAGAAATAGAGTGTATGTTTCCGGGTATGACAAATGGGTGAGGAGACAAACACAGGAGGACCTGACAAAGGACATTACCGAAAATCAGATTTATGCTTGCAGAAGCCAATTTAGTGGCTCTGCTCTTTTAATCCAAACATCAGTATGTTAGGCTGGCTGTGACTGCTTGACAGTGTGCCTATGTGCCCCCTTTACTTGGCAGAAGAAATTCAGTTTTGTGTTCATTAGGGCTGAAGCTAACTTGGAATAGTTGCCTCATCCACAGCTTTTACAATTTGGGAACCGTAACACTAGAACTGAGTATTAGAAGCTGTGATCTTTTTTCACAATTGATAATACATTCAGAGTTTATTTCTGATAAAGCAAAGCAGCAGTGTCTAAGGATATTGCACTTAAAATTTAAAGTCATGACTCCGCTATGGAAAAGAGAAGAAGAGCTACATTTTAATGACTGCCTTCTAAATTAGTTGTATTTAATTAATAGACTAAAATTTAAAAATGGTTTATGGTAGTTGATGACAATGTAGGCATTTAAAAGTGGAGAATTACACTTTTCTCTCATTTTTATCTTTTACATGCATTCAGAATGAGTGCACAGTGAACACAAGTTGGTAAGGTCTTAAATTAATTTGATGTCTAATGAGATAGTCCAGCATTTCATATGTAAAGATAAATGAGTAATACTTTACCATCTTGGAAAACAGTTCTTAAGTCTGATTTCTTTTTAGGCTTTCTCCCTCTAGCAGATCAAGAACAACATATTGTTAGATTGTGCAACATTGCTACAATATAAAATAATTAGGTAACCCAAGGAACAAATATTTTAAACAACTTTAAAATAAAAAACACATGTTTAAGATTGGGTTTATGGTCTAGAATTAGATTGTAGCAAAATTTACTATGTGAATATTTTTTGAATCATAATGGTCATATTAACAGTGAATACCACAAAAAAACATGGACTCTTACATAATACATTTTGTAAACCAAGTACTTTAAAACTCTTAAAAACCGTTTTATAACCCCCTGAAACATCATAAAACTCTGAAAGGATTGCTTTGGAAAACAAGTAATTCACTCAAGATGGAAATGGAGCTGAGAGAGGATGGGTTGTTTTAGATATTTCTTATCACTGTAAATATTTTCCTGTACTTATTACAGTAATGAATACAAATTCATAGGTAAAGTTATATTTTATGATTCTTTTTGATGTTGAGATGTAGTTCTATTTTCATCAATATGATGAGATGTTTTCCTAAACATGAGACTGCCTATCAGTGAAACATTGCTTTAAGCACATCTTAAATTACTACTTTTTCCATGGCATGTAAATGCTAACATAACTCTATATATTTGCTTTTTTTTTTTAAGATTTTATTTATTTATTTATTTGACAAATAGAGATCACAAGTAGACAGAGAAGCAGGCAGAGAGAGAGGAGGAAGCAGGCTCCCCACTGAGCAGAGAGCCCAATGCGGGGATTGATGCCAGGACCCTGGGATCATGACCTGAGCCGAAAGCAGAGGCTTTAACCCACTGAGCCACCCAGGCGCCCCTGCCTTTTTTTTTTTCTAGGAAGAAGTTATTCATTCCATGAACTTATTGAGTACTTCCAAATGCCAGGTATAGGATTAGACTCTGGGATTCGAAGGTAAAAATATTCCTGAATTTTATAGTAGTTTGAGGGAGCAGGTGTGTGCATAAGCAGTTACAATACACTTTAATGCTTGCTGGCATAGGGCCAAGCAGGAGGAATAGTAGGAAGGCTTAGGTCCTGCAGAGAGGGCATCAGACATCCTCTGTCTGGATGAGAAGGATGAACTGAGATGGGAAGGATGAACAGTTTGCCTAGGAACAAGTTGGTTGAGGTGTTCGTTCTCAAACTTGGCAGCACTTTGGAAATCACATGGGGATTTTCAAAAACTTTGTCCCAAGCATGTGATTTAATTGGTCTGGGACGTGGCCTGGGGTATGTTTTAAAATCCCCAGATTATTCTAAGTGGAGACACATGTGGGAACCTTGGGTCATGGCATCCCAGTAGAGGGCACAGAGTGAGCATGTACACTGGGATGTGTGTTTAAAGCATGATGGGCAGAGTCTCATTTTGTAATTGAAGAGGCTTAAGCTTTGGTGGTCGTTATTTACACATTTTTGGCATAAAGAAGACATTTATATGGAAAGCAAAGAGCTGTGAGCTGCTATAATTCACATTCCTTTCCAAATATTTTCCAAACATTGGAATAGTATTATGAGAAGTAAGATCAGCTCCGTTTTTTTTTTTTTTAAAGATTTTATTTATTTATTTGTTAGAGAGAGAGCAGGAGCGAGCACAGGCAGACAGAGTGGCAGGCAGAGGCAGAGGGAGAAGCAGGCTTCCTGCTGAGCAAGGAGCCCGATGTGGGACTCGATCCCAAGACGCTGAGATCATGACCTGAGCCGAAGGCAGCCGCTTAACCAACTGAGCCACCCAGGCGTCCCTCAGCTCCGTTTTTTAAAAGAAGAAGATTTACTTCTTCATCTTCCATATATATATAATTCAGGGTCATTTGAGACTCAGTATGTTTCAATGCCGAAATAGAAGTTCTTTTTTTTTTTTTTTAAATTTTATTTATTTATTTATTTATTTGACAGAAATAGAGCACAAGTATGTAGAGCGGCAGGCAGAGAGAGAGGAAGAAGCCTGCTCTCTGCGGAGTCAGGGCTCAGTCACCTGGGATCATGACCAGAGCCGAAGGCAGACGCTTAACCCACTGAGCCACCCAGTCATCCCTGAAATAGAAGTTCTAGACAGAGAAAGAAGTCAGTAATTTGACATACTGGCTTTTAAAGAAGACCTTCCCAAAATTAAATACTATTCTTCATTCTGGGTGAAGTTCACAATAAAAAAATTAGTTCATTTTTCCTTTTGGTAACTACTGAAGTTCCATTTTAAAGCAAAACAAAACACATTTGAAAGAAATCACAATTCATTTAAATAAGTCCTACTCTATGGTCTTACATGTCCAGTTAGCTCATGTATATTTGAAAGACAAACTAATCAGATGTGGAAACTTAACAGTACAGTGATGTAGTCCTGATCTGCACTGCCTAACATTTAAAATGATCTTCTTTTATTCTCAGTGGTATATCACTGTATTCTCTTAAACAAAAACACCAAAAGAGATTCTAATACTCAAGTCAGGAAAATGGATTACCAAATAATATCTCATTATTATGCACCAGGAGCCCCTAACCAGGACAAATAATTATTCTGCAGAGGCAGACCTGCACAAGGCTTAATATATTACGAAGCAATCTAATGTAGAAAGATTTTACCTTTACCCTATTTAGAGACACAAAGTTGAAAAAATTAAATTAATTGAATTCTGCCCTTATGGCCATCAAATTTTGAGAAAATATTTTAAAAAGAGGATAATTTGATTATCTTGGGACAAAATCTGGTTTTAATGCAACATATAAAACTTTACAGGAAATGTATTCGAAGAGCCACCTTTCTTTCCATTCTATTATGATGTCAGTTTCACCAAACATCGCATTACTGTTCCTTGAGGGCTTAAATACTTGAATACTCCAGACAAAAAGTTTGATAAGACTGGGAGGGCCAGGCCAGGCCCTTCACTCTTGAGGAGAGGCAGTTTTAAGTGGGGGCAGTGAAGGTGTTAGCTGCAAAAGGTAGGATACCCCAGCCCTGAGGTCTTGGAGGTAACAGGCATGGTGTAGGGAGGCCTTGCTTGTTTGAGGGATATTGCTGTAAACTAAAATACAGTGAGGAATTAAGTGTGCAAATAGCATTTCTGCGTCATGCATGGGGCATCACATTTTAGAGGAGGCTGAGGACAGGTACAGAAAATTGTCTAGTTGAAGGGACAAGACAAGGGGTAGGCTCCCTACAGGATAAAGCTTCAGGACGCATACCATTTGTGTTTATACAATGGGCCCCAAAGGTCCAAGAGCAGTGCTTCAGCTCTCATTCCTTGATTAGTCTCTGAAAAGCTGAAAGAAAACCTTCCCACCCCCAGAGAAGGCAGAGAAGGCAGCTCCCTCCACTCCCCATTGTGGGAGATAGATGTGCCTTGAAAGGAAGTAGGAATCTGGTGACAGACTGGTTTCTCCAAATTTTGCCCTAGGCACACTCTGATTATCTATATCGGATAGGCTGTTCCTGGAGGAGTCACTTTCAAACCCAAATGATAACATTACAGATGTCATTGAAATCCTCTTCAGTATTTTATGACATTTTATCAATTTGTGCCTAAGACATGCTGAACTGGACAGGAGGAGATGGGAACATCCCTCTTCCAGAACACAGGCTTACAGCCGGGCCAATACTGGCTTTCTTGTGAATACCAACCAGTGTTTCATTTATGAATAGGGTTTATGAAATCTACCCATTCGGTTTTAATATGGCCACCTTGCATAGAATTTAAGCATAACAAACGTGCCTTTTAGTTTCTTATTAGCTGCTTGAAAAAGAACCATGAATCAAAGTACAGGCAAGATGTGCTAGCTCTGGAATTCCTCCGGAAGTTCCCTGAAACTAAAGGTCTCTGCCGGCAGGGCCTCCAAGGAACACCCTGTCCGTCCGTGGTGCTTGGGGTACGGGTTGTAACTCAGGGTCCTCATGTGCTGGTTCTATTGCCCAGCTGTATACAAGGGAAAAAACCATTTATGAACACCCATGTTGGATCCCTGTTTTCCTCTCACCTGATCCTAGGTTAGAAACAAAATCTATACTCGCCCTTGTTTGGTGTGGCTGTGGAACCAAATGCCAAAAAAATCTTAAGGAATTCTTCATGCGGAGGGTACTGGGTCTGTTTTTCTTTTTCGAGGGTAGCCTAATGTGTTATTCTATTCACCTAAACAGAATTCTTATGCTATAGTTCCTTGAAGAAAGAACACTGGTAATTCAGCATGGAGCTTAAATTAGAAACCAAGGACTGTGAACTTGTCCTCAAATGGCCTCTCATCTAGATATTTGGTTTGTCAGGTCTGGAGAAGAAAATGCTGGGGGGATAGCACTCTTAACTGGATCTAGCTTTGTAGGTAAGACTTCTGGAGTAAAGAGGTAGGGCTAGGCTGCCTGAAACATGCTTTCTTTAAAAAGTTTATTATGTATTTATGATTCACCTATGATTAAACATTTTATGTGATTTCTTGGGCAGAAAAATAGAATCAGCAAATCAGTGATTTTCTGTTCTGCCCATAGTTCTATGTTGGATAATCATTTTTGTCCCTTACACCCCAATTTCTTAAGAGATAGGGGGATATATACTCAGCATATAATGTTATATATATATATGTATATATAGAATTCATATAATATACAAATTGATATGAAATACTCCATCGCATCACTTTTTTTTTTAGCACTTTTCTCATCTGAAATTATTTATGAGTATGTTCACCTGTTTGTCACTGTCTCTCCCCTTAGAATTTAAGCCTCATATGAACACAGACCTAATCTCACTAACTGCTGTGGCCCCAACATCTAGAACAGTGTCTGGGATGTGTGCATGTGTGTGTGTGTGTGTGTGTGTGTGTGTGTGTAGTTGTGTACAGGCATGCATGTTAAGAGTGGATGGAAAAAAGAGAAGTCACTGAGGTGAGAATGGGAAAAATTTAACATTTTTCGAGAAGCTTCTTGGACAGATATCTCAGGTAACCTGAGAAAGGCTCTATCCCTTAAAAGGATTTTTGGTTGATTCGAATGGGATACCATATATCAGCCAATTCATGTAATGTTTATATTTAAAGTTTAAATATATAATCATCAATATTCTACCTCTATTGATATTCCTTAATGTGTGTTTTATTTCTGTTTGCAGCTTTCCCTCTACCTTTACTCACCCTACAGACCTTTGAAATATTAAGAAGAATGTTAGAGGGATTTTACTAGAGGAGTTGATCAATTATTGAATTCCTTGCCAGCAAAACATTTTGATGAGATATACTTGGGAACAGTGGTTTTAGTCAAGCAAGGGAAGAATCAGTGGCCTTGCTTCCATTTGCTCATGCCCTACGTCCATGTCAAGTTTTCCTTGTGTCATTTGGAGCTCTCCACCTCTGAACCCCAGAAACCTCTCTGTCCACCACAGCCCGCCCTTCGACCTCTCCCACCAAAGATGTCATTTGACTTTCAGTCACCAAAACCTACCTGGTTCTTCCAGTTTATTGGCCATTTTTGGCCTCACTTCTTTCCTTTTGAATTAAATGCCTAGACTCACCATTCTGAATTTATTCTCCCCTGTAGTCTATGCCCCATCTCTCCTTGACCTTCTAATACAGCTTTCCTAACAACCCTAATAATCAGGAGAACTCAGTCACCCATTTCTTGCATTTTGTTTTAAAGTAACCAAGGAAGACCAAAGAAAATCTAATGACTGTGTTGATTAGTGACATCACTAAGACAACATTTGAGCAGTGGAGTGCTGACAGATGCTTGGTCCATTTTTTTATTCATTCCCTGTTGGTTCCCTTTCCCTTTCACCACTGCACTCAGATTTTTTTTTTTTAAGGATTTGTTTATTTATTTGAGAAGATGGAGAGGGAGAGAGAGTCGTAAGTAAACACCATGCTGAGCGCAGAGCTGGATGCGGGGCTCTATTCCATGACCCTGAGATCATGACCTCAGCTGAAACCAAGAGTCAGACACTTCACCAACTGTACCACCCGGGTGCCCCACAGTGTTCAGATTTTTATGGCTCTCCTCAAGTCCATCATCCCAGTCTAAAACCCTGCCACACTCAAGGCTCAACCTAGCCCATCTCCTGGTGGGTCTGGCCACTGGTCTGAAAGGCTTATAAGTATTACTTCATTGAAACCTCACAACAGCCCTTTGAGGGAGGCACACTCATTATCCCTGGTTTATGGATGCCTAAGATCTTTAAGAATGTAAGTGTTGGATCTGAACTCAGGACATCTGTCTCAAAGCTCACACACACTCTCCCTAAACTGCCTTGCTTCTGCTGCAGAGCTGACGCTAGGCTTTTCTCCCTAGGGATTTAGTTCCCTCTACCTCCAAAGTTCTGTGTGTCTTCCTCTGACTCGCCATTCCCTCCTGATCCCTCTCAGTCAATCCCCTACCAAAGCCCCATATCCCAAGCCCTCCTCGCTGTTCAGGGGCCTTCTCCATCATTTGTTTATTCATTTGGCAAATACATATTAAATGCCAACCCCAGGTGTTGGGGACAGAAGTAAACAAAGCCTAATCTTCCAACCTGGGAGATTAGCTGATTATGCACTCTCCTCTTAAGTATTCAACATCTGGCAAGCTCCTAGACCGTTCTTTGCATTGACAGAAATCACTGGACATTTCACACTACATCTAGCATTGACCCTGACAGGTGCATTGCCTGACAAAGGGATGGATGATCTCAGGTAAGGTAATTAGTTCGGAGGTTTATCCTTAGTCCTCTTTCTGAAAAGTAGCCCACTTTAGGTGGGCCTCCAGCTCATACCTTTTTGTCAGCAGTTCTGAGAAGGTTTGGAAAACAAACCCTTTGCCATTACTGACTGACTAGTTGCACTTTAGGTGAAATGTATTCCCACCAAAGGGACCTCAAACTGGTTCTTGTGGCTTAAGCTTTGTAATCCATGACTGCGAAAAGAAAAATACAATCTTATTAAAAGAATTTCAGCATTTGCAAGGGGGGGGAGATAGATATTTGTGAGTCAAGCCACTTTTTAAACTTGTATTTTGCCACTTTTAACCTAGTGGTTCTCAAATGGAGGGTGATTTTTGTCCCCGAAGAACATTTGGCAGTGCCTGGAGATATGCTTGGTTGTCGCAGCTTGGGGTTGGGAGGAGTGTCTAGTGGACAGAGCTTACAGATGCTGCTAAGCATCCAATAATGCAGGGCACCTCACAACAGAATTACCGCCCCTGGTTGAGAACCATGGATCTAAAGGGCGAACTTGACTGGAGCATTTAGCTACCCTGTAAGTTGGGTTTGAGGGACGGGTGCCTTTGGGGGTGCTGGCTGAGCCTGCTGAAGGTCTGTTGAAGAGTTGCTAGAGGGGAAGAATCATTTGGGACCTATACAGTAAGGTATTTGGGCTGAGTCTCTCCATCTCCTTTCCCTAACTCTACCTGGATCTTGGTCTTAGCCCCAAGACACCTGATACACATTTTATTTCTTCTTGTATCACCTATTCAGTGTGTGATGACTTCGAGGGGGGGAAAGTAAATTGAATAATCCCTGTGTCTGACGAAGCAATTTTTTTTTTTTTTACGTAAGTATAATTTCTACCTCTGGCTATACAATTTCTTTCTTTCTTTTTTTTTTTTTTTTTTTAAAGATTTTATTTATTTGATAGAGAGAGAGATTACAAGTAGGCAGAGAAGCAGGCAGAGAGAGAGGAGAAAGCAGGCTCCCCGCTGAGCAGAGAGCCCGATATGGGGCTCGAGCCCAGGACCCTGAGATCATGACCTGAGCCGAAGGCAGAGGCTTTAACCTACTGAGCCACCCAAGCGCCCCTCTTTCTTTCTTTTTTTTTAAAAGATTTTATTTATTTATTTGACAGACAGAGATCACAAGTAGGCAGAGAGGCAGGCAGAGAGAGGAAGGGAAGCTGGCTCCCTGCTGAGCAGAGAGCCCGATGTGGGGCTCGATCCCAGGACCCTGGGATCATGACCCGAGCCGAAGGCGGAGGCTTAACCCACTGAGCCACCCAGGCGCTCCTGGCTATAAAATTTCTAATGTGGCCAGAACACCATTCTGTTTGTCAACAGAGGCACAGCAAGACTGATCTCAATCCAAATTAAACGATAGGTCAAAGAAGAAAAAAGCTGGAAACATTCTTTTCACTTCTATCAGTGAAGAATCAACTTTTGAACTAAAATTAGTGTTAAAGACCTATTAATTTTTTTTTATTTTAAAGATTTTATTTATTTATTTGTCAGAGAGAGAGAGAGCCAGCACAGGTAGACAGAGCGGCAGGCAGAGGCAGAAGGAGAAGCAGGCTCCCTACCAAGCAAGGAGCCCGATATGGGACTCGATCCCAGGACGCTGGGATCATGACCTGAGCCAAAGGCAGCCGCTTAACCAACTGAGCCACCCAGGCGTCCTGTTAAAGACCTTTTAATAAAAATTATAATTTAACCAGACCTGACCAGTTATTCGCTCTTATAGTGAATAATTATAATTAAATAATCTGCTAAATTTTATTTATGCATATAATAAACCATGTGTGTTTTGAACAAAGAGCTACTGCCAAATACATAGAAATAAATTTTGAAAGAATCACTAGGATTATTAAAAATGATTTGCATGAATCACACTCTTCACATTCCTATTGCTTAAAGCCATTTCCTATCTCTATACTTCCTTCCATTATTCTTCATGTCACTAGCATTTATAATAAAGAATGTATATGTATGTATTCAAATATATTCAAGTTCTCAGGAAAGCAAAACCCAAGAATAGCTATAAAAATACATCATTAAGCACATTTTCAAATATTGCCACTTAGACTTATTAGCTCATTTATTTTAGACTGTTGTTTCCAAACCTGTAAATATATCAGAACCGTGTAAGAATTGGGTGGCAAGGGGCACCGGGTGGCTCAGTGGATTAAAGCCTCTGCCTTCAGCTCAGGTCATGATCTCAGGGTCCTGGGATCGAGCCCCACATCGGGCTCTCTGCTCGGCGGGGAGCCTGCTTCCCCCTCTCTCTCTGCCTGCCTCTCTGCCTACTTGTGATCTCTGTCTGTCAAATAAATAAATAGAAATTTTAAAAAAAAAGAATTGGGTGGCAAGGCTGGGAATCTCAAATAATATAATGGCAACAAACTGCAAAATGTTCTGACACCCATTTGTGACCTTGTGTGTAGTTGCACTATTTATGCTTATGCTAAAGTAAGATTTACATGAAGAAGCCAGATTAAAGATACTTTGGAAATGTTTGATACCCACAAATGCTTTAGGTATTGTAACTCTCCCAACCCCTTCCAACGAATAAAATTAGGTGGGAGGGGAGGTGGAAGGAAAATATGTTAGGATGTGTTTAATAATCTTTTATCACAATAATGACAGTGATGTCAGTGCATCCAATTCAAATTAGGGAAAGGTTCCCTTTTTCTGATTCTTTGTGATGTGAATGGAGTAACTAAAACTGTGATTTTTAATTTGGTCAGTAAGAAGCCATTCAACTCAAGATAAGGCAATAGAGCCTACCAGTCTTACTGAATAACCTAATTGCATCTAGTCCCTAGAAACTTCCACATCAATCTAATAGTGTATAAATGAATCACAGTCTTAAATAACATTGCCAGTAAATATGCTGAAGGACAGCTCCGAGAAAAAGGAATGTGGACTGAACAAGATATTTAAGCATCCCAATTTCTACTTCTTCCCATTTCAGTTTCCCTCTTTTTGATGCAGCCTAATAAACATGGGCATGTTTCATCCCTACAACACTGACTCAACTCAGGACTTTGGAAGGGGACACGTCACTGATAAATAGAAGGTTGCGTGGATAGATACTGTTTTGTTCTATGAATGACTAAGTAGCTTCAGGAGACTGATTTACAGGAATGCCATGTATTTAAAATAATGACAGGTGAGTGTTTATTGATCCTTTACAGTGTTTTAGGTATTGTGCCAAATGTTGTTAAGTTTATGATCTAATTGTAACAGCCACCCAATGAGATATGTACCATCACAGTTTTATTCATTTATTTCAGAGAGAGAGAGCACAAGCAAGGGGAAGGGTGAAGGAATGGGAGGGAAGCAGACCCCCCAGCTGAGCTGGGAGCCTGAGGCAGGGCTCAGATCATGACCTGAGACAAAGACAATGGCTTAACCGACTGAGCCACCTAGGCTCCCAAGTGTCCACCTTTTTATCAGAGTGTCTGATTTTCAGACAGCAAGCTATAGTATCAGAAGACTTCAAGAAGTACCCAAGATAGTACCCGCTCAGACTGCTTCAAACCCAGATTTGTTTATGGGACAGAAAGGGCTGGGAACAAAATCATCAGCCCTATTTTCAGTAGGTGATCTATTTAATCTATTTAAAAAGATTATTTAAATAACTATTTAAATAATCTATTTAAAAGTAATTCTAGAAATTTACATGAGGTCATCTGGCAACAAAGTACCAACACGGCATTGCTTGATGACACCCTTCCACTCCAACAGCTTAAATCTGCCTGTGTTTTAAATTGATCAGGCTAAAGGAGTAACGCCCAAAGCTCTCAGTAAGTTACTACACCCCTCTGCATTCATCTGCAACTCAGCTTTGTCCCTTCAAGTTTCCAGTTACTTCACTGGAGCCACAAAGGAGAGAGCATAAAGGAAAGAGGTGAAGAGTCCAGGGGAACCTATGGGGAACCGACTGGCAGTCCCTGGAATCACCTCTGCCTTTAGTCTCTATGATTTTATCCTCGCTAGGGCCAGGTATAAAATCTAGCATGCGACAAGAGCCTCTTCTGTCAGGGGTGGCTCCCAGAGCAGTGGCAGTCAACCCTGAGTCTCCAGGAGGAATTCAAACAATGCAGAACCACCCACAGCTGGAGGCTCTCAGTCTGAATAGGGTGGTAGGGACCAAATTACTGTTCCCACTGGCACTGAAGATTGGGCACTGTGCTATCCTGTCTCATTCGACTCGTTATCCGTGGAAAGAACTTGGCAAACTTTTAATTTCTTAAATCACAGATTTAGCAATTTGGAGAACTCTTGAAAAGAATGTCCTTGAGTTTCAAGAAAAGCCAGCCGTTAAAATCATTGGGGGAATTTGGGGAGAGATGATTTAAATTGGAGGATGATTTTTCTTTTTTTAGTTTTATTTATTTGACAGACAGAGATTACAAGTAGGCGGAGAGGCAGGCAGAGAGAGGAGGAAGCAGGCTCCCCGTGGAGCAGAGACTCTGACGTGGGGCTCCATCCCAGAACCCTGGGACCATGACCTGAGTCAAAGGTGGACGATTTAAACCACTGAGCCACCCAGGTACCCCTGGAGGATGATCTTTAAAAATGGTTTTAGTTGTGCGAGGGATTGGGTAAAACGGGGTGGGGATTAAGGAGGGCACCTTGCTGTGATGAGTACTGGGTATTGTAGGGAAGTATTCACTCACTATATTGTATGCCTGAAACTAATATTACACTATATGTTTATGAACTGGAATTTAAATAAAAATTTAAAAAAATAATAACTTTTAGATGGACTTATGGATTACAGTAATGAAGGTATAAACATACCAACAACTTGTATTATGAATTTCATCTTTATCCTTCCTTATCAAAATTGCTCCTACTATTTGTAAGTCCTACTTAAAACAAATCCCTTTAGCTTTGCCACTTACTATACTAATTAACTGGGAAAAATATTTTTCTTGTTCTTCATTCCCTTTACATTTGTTTTTTCATTTGAGTATGGTTAGCACAATGGTATAACACAAAGTTATATTAGTTTCAGGTGTATAAGTTAGTGATTTGATGAGTTTATACATTATGCTAATGGTCACCTCGAGTGTATCTACCATCTGTCCATTATGTCGCTATTACAGTATCATTGACTGTATTCCTTAGGCTGTGCCTTTTATTTTCGACTTACTCATTGCATAACTGGAAGCCTGTATCTCCCTCTCCCCTTCACCCATTTGGCCCAATCCCATCCCTCCTCCCCTCTGGCAACCATCCGTTTGTTCTCTGTATTTTTAGGTCTGATTCTGCTTTTTGTTTATTCATTTATTTGTTCGGTGTTTTGTTTTTGTTTCTTTGTTTGTTTGTTTTTAGATTCCACTTATGAGTAGAATCATATGGTATTTGCCTTTCTCAGTCTGACTTATTTCACTTAGCATAATACCCTCTAGGTTTGTTTTTAGATATACCAAGCATTGCAACTGTGTTGAGTAGGACAAATGGTTGTTGCTAATTGTGCTGTTCTGCTGTGCTGATAACATGCCATTTGCTTTATGTCAGTTTTTCCCTCCAGCAACTATTTCCAGCCAATGGTATCACTTTTATGGGTTATGCTTCCAAAAAATAAAAATAAAAATTTGCAAAAGTATCTTCCCCAAATGAGGGAATTGCACATATATTTAACATCATTTACTTACTAAATGGGGACACATCAATTCTGGAGTAAATAACAGTTTCAAAGGATTTTCACTTAACAGTTGTTATGTAAAAGGTGTATTCTTTTTTTTTTTTTTT
>RCUC01148379.1:0-46126 GCA_003697995.1 Taxidea taxus jeffersonii | reverse complement strand
AGTTTTGTCCAGCTATTTTGATCAGCTTAACTGACAAACTCAAAGAATTTTTTTTTAAATTTAAAATCAGATAAACTAGATTCCATATACTAAAATGGTAAATGTCATGTAATCCTTAATCTCATTATAAACTTTCACAAATGGAAATTTCAAACGAAGTGATCAAGATATCTCTAAAAAAGTCATTTCCCAAGTGAGACCATATCTCTTTGATCTAAAATCAGATTTCTAATTGGCAATATCATGGGAAATGAATCCCTTGGTAAGGGAAGTCACCCAATGTTAACCCTCCAAATGAGAGTGCACATTGCCTGTTCAGAATGGCTCTCACCTTCATGGGAGCAGACCCTAAAACTACCACTACCACCATCACTGTTAGAGTAAAGCTTTAAACACATATGCAATACTTTTGTGATTATCGGCAGAAGGTTGGTACAAAGTTCAATGCCTCCCAAGAGACTCTGTGCTGTCACTTACTCGTAAGATCTCCCTGCAGATGTACGCAATCCACTCCTCCTTCAAGGTGTTACCTTTTGTGTTCTTGATCAGGTCAGTGACAGAGCCAGCACCACAAAACTCCATCACCAACTGGCAAAGGAAGCAAACATGCCATGATTATAATCAAACTTCACAGCTTCCACTGGGTTGAGTTAAGAAAGCCTAAGTCATTCCAGTTGGCTGCTTTAAAATGTCGTTCCTATAAAGAAGTGATCAAACAACAGTACAGAAAACATAAACTTGTATCTTAATTTCTTTCCAAAATGATAGAAAAGAAAGATTATTTTTAAATTTTCTAACCTGAAAATTATAATTGGAAATTGAGGAAAATCCCCATATTCTAAGTATTTTTTTTTAATGAGGGAAGTTAGGTGGTTCAGATGTAGTTGAGAATATCTCTGTGTTTTTATTCAGCAATTGATTTCATCTTTCCTACAAAAGTGGATCATTACCCTGTCTGAAAGAACTATGGTTTTCTAGGCAATCTGATGTTAGGACAATAAAGTATACACTGTTTATGCTATTGGTTTGTAAGTGGCACTGTAAACTGTCAGAATGGGGATTATCTGTTTTTAATTAACTTCAGCAAATGTTCCCAGGAGGTTAGACACATCAAATAAATTCAATAAACAATAAGCCTTAATTTAGCACCTTTCATCCAAAAAGCTTCAAGTTCTCTATAAATATAAACTCATTACAGCACTCAAGCAACTTTATCAAACAGGCAGAAAATAATCACCTCTCTTATTTAATGGAGAAATAGAGACAAGAAAAGGAAAAGCAATTCATTTGATTTTACATTCATTTTCTAGCATTAGGAAACATTCATTTTCTTAACTTTCTCCCTTTTCTTCAAAAAAATAGAAAAAAGAAAGGTCTTCAACAAATGGCATCTTATTATTAAGTACTTATTTTTTTGTAATTATATGATAAGAATTCAGAATAACTAGCAATTGATCTCTGACCAGACACTAGAAACAACTAAAGTGGACCCACAATGAAATCACATTGATGGTTTGGGCTTTGTCCAAATGTACATTCTTAACATCAACACCATGTGTGCCTAGTAGAAACTCAGTGAAACTCATGAAGTGAGCTTCATGAGTGAGTTTCTGGTGCCTTTTCTGACTGGTCTAATGATTCCACAAAAGGTAGGGAAACCCTGCCATCTTCTCGAGACTACCAGTGGGAGTAAAGAGACTTCTCAGGATTTTTTGTAAGGAAATTTAAGAAGTACCACAATAGACCATACTGCAACCCAATAACCCAATAAGAGTTGTAAAATTATCACATGTGATAGGAAGCTAACAAAGACCATAGGTCATGTTAGAAAGAACTCAGGAATCAACTTGAAGAGGTTCTCACTGGTCAAAGATGGGAGGATTTCAGCATTGATGAGTAACGACTGCAATGGCTTGAAACGCATTAAACTTACCTAAATGCATTAACAAACTGATAAACGGAGGGAAAGAATCAAGAATTTGTATTGCCATTCTTAGACAAGTTTTAGCACTGGATAATTTGGTAATTAAGAGGGGCAAATCTTCTCTTTATAAAATGCAGGCATTCTGTGTAATAAATGAAGAGGACTAATAGAATTAAAATATCACTATTTCATAGTCCCTGGCAAACTAATGAATTTAAGCCCTGATTCTCAATGGCTGCTAACATAATAAACATAAGAAGTAACCAGACATTATTTGCTTCTTGATTAGAATAATAACAACACCTAAGAAGGAGCCTTGCCAGAAACAAACAAATAACAAAAAACAAACCAAAAGAACCTCAGAATCTGATCAAGTGTCTGGTTCCAGCTAGCAAATTACAGAAAATTCAGAGGACTGAGGAACATGTTACCTCATGGGGATACAATTTAGAAAACCTAGAAGAGGAAACTCCACAGGGCAAATGACCCATTTGCTTCAACAAAGAAACTGCAAAAAGGAAAAAAGAAGATGGAGGGGATATTTATAGACTTAAAAACATTAAAAAGATATACCAACAATTTGCAAGGGATGCAAATTATCTGGATATGAATTTTTTTTCCCAAAGCTCTTAAAATTTTTGAGGCAATTAAGGCTTTGAATACAGACTAGATATTTGATTATACTAAAGAAATATGAGGGTTTTTGAAAGTGTGATAATGGTACTGTGGTTATGTAAAAAAAGAGTCCCTTTTTTTTAAGATTTTATTTATTTACTTGACAGAGAGAGAGAGATCACAAGTAGGCAGAGAGGCAAGTAAAGAGAGAGGGGGAAGCAGGCTCCCTCCTGAGCAGAGAGCCTGATGCAGGACTTGATCCCAGGACCCTGAGATCATAACCTGAGCCGAAGGCAGAGGCTTAATCCACTGAGCCACCCAGGTGCCCCTAAAAAAAGAGTTCTATCTTTTAGTGAAACATGCTGAATTACTATGAATAAAATGATATGGTGGTCTTCTCTAAAAAAGGTGCTGGGACAACTGGATACACACATGTAAAAGAATAATGTTGAACCCTGACCTCAAACCATTAAAAAAAAAATTATCTCCAGATGGATCAGAGACCTAAATATAAGAGCTAAAGCTATAAAACTCTGAGGAGAGAACATAGGGGGAAATCTCCATGACCTTGGACTTAGCAATGGTTTCTTAGCTATGATAATAAAATCACAGGCAACAAAAGAAAAAAAACAGTTGGGTTACATTAAAACTGTTCCTCAATGGATACACTTGAGAGAATGAAAAGAAAACCAACTGAATGGGAAAAGTATCTGTAAATCATATATCCACTAACAATCTAGTATCCAGGATATATATAAGGGTATTTACCCCAAAGATACAGATGTAGTGAAAAGAAGGGCCATCTGTACCCCAGTGTTCATAGCAGCAATGGCCACAATCACCAAACTGTGGAAAGAGACAAGATGCCCTTCAACAGACAAATGGATAAATGGTCCATATATACAGTGGAATATTAGGCCTCCATCAGAAAGGATGAATACCCAACTTTTGTATCAACATGGATGGGGCTGGAGGAGATTATGCTGAGAGAAATAAGTCAAGCAGAGAGAGTCAATTATCATATGGTCTCACTTAACTTGTGGAGCATAAGGAATAACACGGAGGACATTGGGAGATGGAGAGGAGAAGTGAGTTAGGGGAAATCGGAGGGGGAGACAAACCATGAGAGACTGTGGACTCTGAGAAACAAACTGAGGGTTTTAGAGGGGAGGGAGGTGGAGGGTTGGGAGGGCCTGGTGGTGGGTATTAAAGAGGGCACGTACTGCATGGAGCACTGGGTGTGATGCATAAACAATGAATTTTGGAACACTAAAAAAAATAAAATAAAATTACCCAAAAAAAAAAAAGAATATATAAAGGATACTTACAGAGCAACAAGAAAAATAAAAATAACATAATTTAAAAATGGGCAAAAGGCTTGAATAGACATTTTTCCAAAGAAGATACACAAGGGCGCCTGGGTGGCTCAGTGGGTTAAAGCCTCTGCCTTCGGCTCGGGTCATGATCCCAAGGTCCTGGGATCGAGCCCCACATCGGGCTCTCTGCTTAGCAGGGAACCTGCTTCCCTTCCTCTCTCTCTGCCTGCCTCTCTGCCTACTTGTGATCTCTGTCTGTCAAATAAATAAATAAAATCTTAAAAAAAAAAAAAAAAGAAGATACACAAATAACCAACAATCACATGAACTGATGTCTAAAATCAATAGTCGTTAGGAAAGTTCAAATCAATGGGGTAACCAGGTGATGGGTATTAAGGAGGGCATGCAATGTGATGAGCACTGGGTGTTATAGGCAGCTGATAAATTGTTGAACACTATATGATATGTATTATATATATATGATGTACTGTATGTTGGCTAATTGAATTTAAATTAAAAAAGGAAAGTGTAAACTAAAAATCACAATAAGATACCACTTTATACCTACTAGGATAGTTACAATTTAAAAAAAAGGCAGAAAATAACAAACATTGCCAAGGATGTGGAGAAATTGTGACCCTTGTATACTGCTGGGGGGAATGTGAAATGTTGCAGCCACAGACAGTTCGCTGGTTCCACGACAGGTTAACACAGATTATGTGTTATCGTGGTAACACATAACACGCATTATGACCTAGCCAGTCCACCTCTAGGCATACGCTCAAAAGGATTGAAAACAAGTATTCAAACAAAACTTGCATCCGAATGTTCAAAGTACCAGTATTCACAATAGACAAAAGGTGGAACTAACCAAAATGTCCACTATCAGATGAACAAACAGAATGTGGTATATCCATATAATAGAGTATTATTCTGCTGTGGAAAGGAAGGACATAGCGATGCCTGACACAACATGGATGACTCTTGAAAACATTATACTCATTGAAAGAAGGACCAAAAAAGCTCTGTACTGCATAAATGCATTTATATGAAATATCCAGAAAGAAGAGGAGTGAGTGCCAGGCACGAGGGGGAGGGAAGAATGGTACTGAAGGGGTACAGAGTTTTCTTTTGGGGTGATGGAAAAGTTCTGGAACTAGATAGTGGTAATGGTTGCACAATACTATGTACATAAGGCCACTGAATTATATATTTTAAAATGGTTAAGATGCTAAATTTTATGTTATACATACTTAATCAGAATTTAGAAAAAGTGAGATGAGAAGATTGGTTTCAAAATAATAGTAGAAGGGAAGAAGTGGGTGAGCATGCGTTTGGGGCAGGATGGGTGGTAGTTGGGCTAGTTTGGGGCACATCGGTGTCCATTGTATTGTTCTCTTTACTGTTGTGTGTTTGGGGGATTCTCTATAACACAGAGTTAAAGAAAATCCTATGATGTAGTGATCAGCAGCAGGCTGACCAAAGGAACATCCTTGCGTAGAAAAAAAATATCTTCTCCAACGAACAAAATATGTTTGTGCCCCTTCTCAAATCCCATTTTGAAAGAACACAGTGACCAGACATCCCACAAATGCCTCCATTGCTCCTCTATCGCTGGAGAACACGTCCCACCACTGAGCTCCATTAGGCCACGTAATTATAGTTTCCAAGGAAAGCAGTGGAAGCCCAGTGGCTCCGGTCTTTTAAAATTAGATTGGACAAAATACTTTCAAATATTCAGTAGGAAACAATCCGGCTCTAGCCAGGCACTAATGTCAGTGATTTCTATAATTTGCTTCTCCATTCAGCTCCAGCTGAAGGCTGCTAAAGTCTTTTCATCTCACTATGGAATGAAATGATTGTTAAATTATGTAATGGGATTTAAAAGAGAGAGAGAGAGAGAGAGCAAGGAAGAAACCAGCATTTGCTAGCAACTGGATCTTGGAGTGGCACAGCAACACTGATAATTACCTCCACCAAGCAGCAGGGACCCTCCCTCGCCACAAGTAACCTCATCACATTAATAAACAGAAACAGAGCTCAATATGCCAAGCCCAGCAGCGGTAAGTCAATAACTTCCCATTCCACAAGCAAGAAATGATGGATCATTAATATTCTCCCCAAAAGAAAGTTCTCAAAGAGTTGGCACTGGGGCAACAGTACCTGCTCACATTTACTGAGAATTTGCCATGTGCCAGGTGCTGGGCTCAGTGATTTGCAGCTACTGTTTCATTAACTCTCTTTCCCTTCAATTCCCCTTTCCTTATTTACTTGGAAATGGAGCTTAGTTATGCAGGTCTGCAGTCTTATCCGGAGTCTATATACTCATTAAGTATGGAGAGCACGGGAGAAAGTATGGCAATCTCTCTAGTATTAGTTGTGTGACCTTGGGCATGCCTGTTCTCTAACCTCCCTGGGCTTAGCACCCCACCCCCAGCACTGTAAGATGCAAAATAAAATAAAAATAAATTAAATTAAAAACATGTTTGATGTGAATATTGTGTGCCCATAAGTGTAAAATTCCTAGCAGCCCCAAATCTTAAACTATACTTATTACTTATATCTTAAACCATATTTATTACTTTTTTTTTTAAAGATCTTATTTTATTTATTTGACAGACAGAGATCACAAGTAGGCAGAGAGTCAGGCAGAGAGAGAGGAGGAGGCAGGCTCCCTCCTGAGCAGAGAGCCCGATGTGGGGCTCGATCCCAGGACGCTGGGATCATGACCCAAGCCAAAGGCAGAGGCCCCAACCCACTGAGCCACCCAGGCGCCCCTATTTATTACTTTTAATCTATTGGTCTGTTTGTACTTTCAAAAACAAGAAAAAAAAAAAAACAATGATGAAGAGTTTCCAACTTGAAAGATGGTATCAATAGCTTCCCCAAATCCACTTCACCTTGGATGGTGAAGAATGGCCAACAGGTGCTTATAAAGGGCATTGGGCACCTGTGTTCCTCAAACCCCTATTAATAAAAAAGCACAAAGGATACACGTCCTTTTTTCAAGCTTGTATCTCATGGCAAGAAGAAACAAATCTTTTTATTTGGAAGGCTGTGGAGGGAGAGGTCTAGAAGGAAAGGTACATTTGAAATGCTCCTTCAATGCCACCTAAACAATCAGGTCAGAGAACAGGATATACCTACACGTTACTTGGGAAAAGAGAAGAATGGCTGGATTCAAGGTGAGGACAGAACCAAGCTCATGCAGGATGGGGGTCGGACCTGGACCTAGAACTGGAACCATTCCACCGAGGAGATATTTAAGAAACAGCACAGTAGGGACGCCTGGGTGGCAGTTGGTTGAGTGTCCTGATCCCAGTGTCTTGGGATTGAGCTGCACAGCGGGTTCTCTGCTCAGAGGGGAGCCTGCTTCCCTCTCTCCCTCTGCCCCTCCCTCTGCTTGTGTTCTCTCTCTCCCTCTTTCTCTCAAATAAATAAATAAAATCTGAAAGAGAGAAAGAGAAAGAAAGAAAGAAAAAAAGAAAGGAAGGAAGGAAGGAAGGAAGAAGAAAAAGAAAGGGCATAGTGTAGTGTAACCCAATTAAGAGGGTAAGGCTTGCTTGGATGACTTGGACATGTAGTTATTTTTATCTACATCAAAAAGGTTACCTTTTAAAAACAAAGCGTTCTAACACATGTCTAACTTACATTGTTGTTCATCATGTATTTTTGTCAGTTGTCTTCTATTTCTGACCAACAAGATGTTTTTTCTTAGAAGTTGTAGAGGGAGGGGACATTATTTAAGTAAAAGATCTTAAGTCTCAGCTGGGCCCAGGGGGAATTTTGGAAGCACTGTCTGAGCCAGCCCTAAATTCACCTCTTCATCGGGAGGGGCTTTCAGGAGGGAGCCACCTGCTGTGGTCACTTCTCACCTGCTCTTTCCAACCCCAATCACTGCTGAAGGAAATTTAAGAGGTTTATCCTTAGAGCCAGCGTAGGAAGCTTAGAATAATTGCTGGGGTCCCTACAGTATTTGCTTATATGCTAGTTAGCTGGTTTTAAGCTCCCATAACCCAAAACAATGTCTTATGATATTTTAAAACTGCAGGAGCTAAGCAAAAATACCTTGATTAGTTCTCCCCAAAGGTCACTAGTCAGCCAGTCACCCCCAGAAAGAACTGACTACTAAGAGATCCCTTCTTTTTTATAGGAAAGGGAGGGACAAGAGACAGGGGAAAGGAAGAAGAGGAGAGAGCAGGAAGCCGGAGGTCCATCTAAAATGAGAGAAGTTTGAACTCAGGAACTGAAGGAGCACTCTAAGAAAAGGGTAGGAAAGATAAATATCCAAGAATTCACAGCTCTGCAAAAGATCAGCCCATTGGCCTTGAAGGCCCAGAAACATCAGTAAGGCACAAGATATTTTTATCATGTGTGGCCGGGAATAGTCACAGATCTCATCTGCACAATTTACGAAGGTGTAAACAAAACCAGTACTTTGTCATAGAATGCTGCCTCACTTGCCAGAGGTAGTTTAAAGTCCCACAAGATCAAATACATGTGTATAGAAGTACAAGAATTGGAGGCATACCTATGAACATATTTATCATTTAAATCAACTTATGTAAAGGTAAGGTAAAACTGTTGGGAATTTCAAATTTGAAAAATCAACCTAAACAATCCTTTGCATTCATTTTTAAACTAGCACGTATTTGAAAGAAAAAAATTCTTTTGGCGTCTACATATTTTTAGACTTGAAAGAAAAGTGCTTGAACTACAAATTCTAAGTTTTCCAAAGATTAAAAAATTGAGTACCCAGGACGTGAGGTGTCCCCAAACTTTGTCGATATACTTTCTGGGTAATGAACAACTTTATACCTGAGAATGACAATGGCAGATTGAATATATGGAGCCAACTGGTATTTTTAGCCACAAGAAGCCACTAGAAAGGCTCTAATATCAATGGTCACTGGTCACCGGGTCTAAGGAGAGAGTGTCTCAGAGTCAGCATAGCGGTATTCAAGGAATGAGGGAAGTTAGTTGCATCATGTATTTGATTTCTGGCGCTCAGATTTCTCAGTATGCATGCAAGATCTGCTGGAGAATTTTTCCTGTTAGGAGTAAATCATTACATGTCCATTCTGGGGCCCGCTCACAGAAACTAACCTTATTAAGGCTATGAGAAATGTTTAGCTCTGCTGATCAGAATGTTACACCCAATAGAAGAACGTGGGGAGTGGATGGGAAAGCAAGCTTTCAAACAAGTAAAAATGGGAAAAGAAAATAAAGTACTAGCCTTAGAGGATTTATGACTAAACAACTTGATGGCTGAGGATCTGAGAAGCGCAGACCTCAGCTCAGAATTCATCCAGAAAAGGAACTGGAGGTTTGTGTAGCCCAATAGTGGAATAACTTTGGACACACAGAAGTCTTCCTTCTGCTTGGGTGGAAAGCAGTTTAAGCACAATTCAAATGAAAGTCATTGGGATAAGAAATATTTGTATATTCGTGCCACAGAATCATCCACCATCAATTCATACCATCAATTCCTAAAAATGGTTCTTTTAAAGCTGAACTCAGGCCCTATTGCAATGTATTGAATTAGGAATGGCTTTTCTTTTTTTTTTTTTAAGATTTTATTTATTTATTAGTTAGAGAGAGGGAGAGAGCACGAGCACAGGCAGACAGAGAGGCAGGCAGAGGCAGAGGGAGAAGCAGGCTCCCTGCCGAGCAAGGAGCCCGATGTGGGACTCGATCCCAGGATGCTGGGATCATGACCTGAGCCGAAGGCAGCCGCTTAAGCAACTGAGCCACCCAGGCATCCCAGGAATGGCTTTTCACTCTGTTTATACCTGAGTAACATAACCTGTCTCATAGGGCAAGCAATAGGGCAGCTCTGAGTCTGGGAACCTGGTTACAATCACTCCTCCTAATATTTTAGGCACTCCTTCTCTAATTACCAGAGTTAGCCTTTCAAAAATTTCTACTCACAAACAGTAATATTCAGTCCCTTCTTCAGACAAATGACCTGGGTTCTACGTATATGAAGAGGTGAGTTCTTCAGTTAAATAAGTGACAGATAATGATTAAAACAAGGGGGGGGGGAGGAGTAAAGAAAAGAAAAAAAAAGCCTCATTTCTGATCCATAGAACTAAAAAAAAAAGAGAGAAATTTTAAATTGTTCAAAAGACTCAGCTGCAGGTGGCTTGAATTTTTAATAATGCTACCCACAGCATTTAAATCTTAAAACAACCAAAAGTGTAAGCAGGCCTGATCTTTTGCCAGACAGGATGCCATGGCAAATATAAACTATACTAGACCTAGGTTTGGGGATGGTGGCCAACATCACTGAAGATTCTAGAAGGGTTCTCATGGGTACATCTTGGTATCTCATTCCCAGATGACGTTATGCAGGAGCTCGGCAAGTAATGTCAATGCATGAAGCTGAGCGTGTGTGGAGGGCCACAGGGAGCATTGGGACCTCTGATCCAAACTGGAGTGGGCCCGTGCTCTCCAACAGCTCACACATCCTGCTGCTACTGGGGGTTTTGAGCCCAACACTTCCATATCATCCTAATTTTCAAAACTGTTCAAGGAATCCAGACTTTTGTGTGAAACTATTTGATTTTTTTCCCTAACGTTGGCATAATTAAAACACTACCGCCCTATTCAAATCAAACTAAATACATTAACCTGGACAGTATTTAGCCTCTGGGCTGCCAGTTTGAAAACCCAGACCTACCCTAACATTGCCTTTTTCTTTTTTTAAGATTTTCATTTATTTATTTGAGAGAGAGAAAGATGGAGAAAGACAGAGAGAGAAAGAGATAATGAGCAGGAGGTGGGACAGAGGAAGAAGCAGACTCCCAGTTGAGCAGGGAGCCTGACTCAGGACTCCCTCCAAGGACCCTGGGATCATGACCTAAGTGGAAGGCCGACACTTAACCGAATGAGCCACTCAGGTGCCCCTTCCATTTTTCTTTAAGTTACCACTATTATGAGGAAGAAACCGAATGTCTGCCTGTGCCAATATTAGAACCCAGATCTCTGGATTCCAGGTCAGGTTTCAGCCCATTGCTACAATGTCCCCAAAATGTATACCCCATAATTTGTGAACTCTTAGCTCTGCAAGGCAACACTGTTGCAATCTAAGGAATGGCTTATGGAGACCCTGCAGTACAGCAATCTGGTGTCTTACCATTTTACTGCCCTGCATTTCCAAGCCAGTCAGAAATGTGTTATATTTGGAGCGCCTGGGTGGCTCAGTGGGTTAAGCCTCTGCTTTCGGCTCAGGTCATGATCTCAGGGTCCTGGGATCCAGTCCTGCATCAGGCTGTCTGCTCAGCGAGGAGCCTGCTTTCTCCTTTCTCTCTGCCTACTTGTGATCTCTCTCTCTCTCTCTCTCTCTCTGTCAAATAAGTAAATAAAATCTTAAAAAAAAAAAAGAGATGTATTATTTTTATAAGATAGTCTAGTCCTGTGATTGTGGCGGTATCAGAAGAGACAGGAAAATATGCGTGATTTCACATTCTGATATTAGAGAAATTGGTGTGCCTCATGGATGCTACTCGTCACTCACTCCCGGAGCCTGAATGGTATGCAGCAGAAAGGAGAGCTGCTCCCCACCAAGGCGAGGCAGATTGAGATGGCCATGTTGTGTGACAGAGCTTGCTTGTTTCCAAGAGATCAGAATCTTTATTGAAAGTGCTCCCTTTTTTGATTTCCGGTTCAGGCCCACAGCAGCTGATAAAGTAGAATTACTTAGCCATTATCAGAAGTAGTTGTATTTCCGCAAAGAGATGGTACTAAACAAGAATTTATCACTACAACAAGACTGATAGAAATCGCATAGATTATAATTCAATCAGACACCTAAAACAGCACACATATTGGCTGGTAGGCTATGCACAAAACCTCCAGCCACAACAAAAGAAATAACTGGGGGATATTTCACATAGTCTGAATACTGGGAATAAATGTTATTAGCAAGCGGTGTTTTGGGTGGCCACAGGTTTTGTCTCTATATAATTAGCAATAACATTTTATATAAATGCAATCCTAACAGAATGCTGTTAGTCCAAAGAGTCAACTCTCTGTGACCTTTTCTGGCAGGTTTAATGTACTCTTCCAAGCATATTTCCCAGACTTTGCATCAGTCTTATTAGTTACTAGCTCATCCTCTTACCCTCTTTGAAAATTGGGAAACTGAGGAATGAAAAAGGTTGAAGGTGAAGCCAAAATAATTGAAACCCAAAGCCTCAGTCCTATTTGGAACACCAACTTTTGATATCAGAACTATTTCTTGCAACTTAAAAAAAAATGTAGAACTCAAGGGCCCGATTCTACCATCGGACAGCCTGGGGTTGGCTAATCCACTGGTTTTATCCCCCACCAGCTGGGAGACCCTGGGCAGATTTCCTAACTTCTCTGAGCCAAATTTCCTTGTCTGTGAAGTGGAAATAATGATACTATATAATTCGTAGAGTGGCTGTAAATGTCTGATGATATGACAATGCAAAAACACAAAAACTTGGCATGTGATAAGCAAGCAATAAATATTACCTGCTACTGTTATTATTAACTTGGAATGACTCGAATTTAGTGAGTCAGAGACCTTGGAATAACTACACACTATCATATCCTATAACCAAGTTTCTGCCAATATTGTAATCTGGTATCGATTTCCTAATTATTATGTTTCTATTCTGCCTTGACTTTTCCAAGATCTCCCTTAGTTTGTTGTCAAATAGTAAGAGCACAACAAGAAAAAGAAGATGCCCTTGCCCTCAGGGGCATTTCATGGCTTTGTATTTCCAGTGACACAGAAGCTAATGGATGATTAGGTACATGGGAATGGACAGACCAGTCCTCTGCAGGAGCACCAACCAATAAATGCTAGGTCCTTTGTCTTCCAAGCAGAATGTGGGGCCCATAATGTTTAATTGCAGGTGGGAAAATGGAATGTGAAGGCCTGGGTCCTCTCGTGGGGCCTGGGTTTGGGAGGGATCACTACTTGCAGATGTTCCCCTTCCTGAGGTTGGCAAAGCGGACATCTTTCCCATGGTCTGGAAGGCCCTGCGTGATCTGGCCCCATGTCTCATCTCTTCATGTTTCTAGTCACACCGCTCCCATTGTCATTCTCAGAAAACACCCAGCTTGGAAGCCCTTCCGTGAGTTATCTATCATGGGGCTTCCCCCTGCCTGCAACCCTATCAACCTTCCCCTGCTCTACGGGTCAGCTGCGGCATCTTCTGCAGTTTTCTCACTAATTATGTACATTGTCTGTAGAAGGAGGATAAGCTACATGTAGGTAGGGGCTTCCTCCGATGTTGTTCACTGATAGAGCCTAAATGCTCAGAAGAGTGCCTTGGGCTAGCAAGCGCTCGCTATATGTTTGTGGGGTGAATGAATGGGTGGACGGTGAGTGAATAAATGAACATATACTCATGGAGACTCTGGATTCCCAACAGCCACTGCTGTCTTCGTGGAAGGAGCAACTGGCCAAGGCGAGAACTGGCAGGTAGCAACTGGGTCCCAGGGGTATGAAAGCTCCCATTCTCTCCATGCAGATGCAAAGAGGCATGCTGCTTTCTCCCAGTGCCAGCTGGAAAATGGACTGCAGGTTTAGCTTATTTAAAAAAAAAACAAAACATAAAACATACTTCCAGGGCCTTTCACAGCACTTCCGGCCAAGCTAAACTGTCACAATTCAGGATGCCTGCATTCATCCACTAATGAGCTTTGAGGCCCTGGGAAAGTCAATGAACTTCATGGGGACCCAGCAAAAGAAAAGACAACCAATTTTCTTTCCAACTTAAAAAACTGCAGCCTCAGGAAAAGGGTAAAAACCAGTCAATCCCTACTTGACCACTCCTCTCTTCCCCTCAACCAGTGATTTCCAAATAAATACGGAGGTTTTAGCAACTCACTCTCACAAGAAAACTGACAACATCCCATTGGGCCCATCTCATGAAAGAAATGATATTACTAGTTGGATGTGACTCAGCTTGTATTCCTGTAGGTGATTCCTGAAGGTGGTGGCTCCAAAGCCACATTTATGCTTTCTTTTCACTGGGAACCATGCCCCTGACCAAACCAAACACATCTCTCCCGAGAGCGCCCCAATAGCTATCATTCTCCACTTGTTACCTGCTGTAGCTTTTGGTGATATGGGGTCACTGCTAAAAAGCTAGATTCTTGATGATGTAGAAGTCCTTTAAGGAACACAGAGATATTCCAAATTGCATCATCTCATTGTTTCTGTTGAACCCAGAGGCCACAGGTAAACTGAGCTCTCCAAGTACCTGCAGCAATCTGCTTTGTACCAACACTATTAGCAACCAAATTTGCAGAAATGATGATCACTTTCCTTTACAGACCAACTATTTTGTCACCATTGTACACCCAGCACCTTCCTAGCACTGAGGACACTGAGATGCAAACCACATGATCCTCGTCCTGAGAGAGCTGGTTGTCTATGAGGAACAAAGACAGCCCCAAGAGAAACCAACAAAAAAAGAAGGAAGAGAAATGGCTCTCATGTTCAAGTTAAAAGAAAGTTTACAAGAAAAAAAAAAAAAAAGGCAGACATAAAAAAGAAAAAATATTTCAAAAATTAAATTACTGAAATGACTACCCAGATAAAAAATATCTTCAACACCATTGGTATATATTATTCTCGACAACCCACCATTTATATACATAGGTGGGCAGATACATTTTTTTCCCTTTTCTTCCTTTTTTTTCACAAAAATGAAAATGTGTTTTATCTAATCACAGCATTTTTAAATGGATTAAAAATACCCATTATAATAGTTAATTGTTTATCCATTATAAATATAAATCTACAGCATTTTAACAGGCTGATATGTCCTTTCATAGTGTCCTTCAATGGACTTACTTTAAGCAATTACCTATTGGTAACTTCTACATACATCTTTATGTAATTGCCCAAATATTTATTTAGGATACATTCTTTTATATCTGTGTGTGTATATGTGTGTGTGTGTGTGTGTGAGAGAGAGAGAGAGAGAGAGAGAGGCAGAGAGAGAGAGAGAGTGCAAGCATGTTTATCAACAGGTATTCCAATTGTCCTTGAGTAAAGAGAGTACCAATCTCCAATCTCCATTTCCATAAGCAGGGCGTGTAAGTGTCCATTCTGCGTATATCATTTAAAAAAAAAATCATTGCCAATCTACAAGTTAAGAAATGATATTTAATTCTTGTTTTCTTATGCATTTATATTCTTGGTATGATTCCATTTTGAGAACATCTTTATAGGTAATTGATATTTCTTACTTTATTAATTGTTGTCTTGTTCTTAACTCAATCTTTCTCTTAGTCTCATATTTTACTATTGACTTATAAAAATTCTCCATCTCTAAAGGCTACTAAATTCTGTCTCATCATATACCAAATGGATATTTTTCCTAAATCAGTTATCTGCATTTTTTACTTTGTTTATTATTATTCTTTTTGTAATGTAATGTAAGAAATGTATATGGGCAAGTTCATCAAAATTCTGTTTTGTGGATATGCCCTTGCATATATGCCTTCATATATCTTTCTTTAGTATTTTACAGTTACAATTATTTTTTCCTACTATTTTTACATTTTTAATTTTCACATTTATACCTACATTTAAGAGGGCAGGATTAAAATCTTACTATAATTCTTTCAGAAATCACAAAGGAATATATAAAATCAAGGTGAACATACAAAGAGGGTTTATTTACCCAAAAATACTTTTTTAATTTTAAATTTAAAGACAGGACTTATCGGGGAAAAAATAACCAGCAGCTCTTTTCACTTCCAAAGATTGTAGTATTCAATTATCAAATGACATGAAAATCTTGCTATTTTTCTGAGCTAACATTATTATATACCTTTTGGTCACCAACTCTATTCACTGCGTATGTTTTATCTTCTCAGCTGGACCACAGATGTCTTTTGCATTGAGAGTAGACTGAGATTCTTTGATAAATTATCCATGAAATAGTAGTCATGGGATCCACACAATTTGATATATAATTTGGCATATTGTAAGCCCTGTCTAATTAAATAAATTTTGTGTGTCAGACACATATTAAGAACTCTAGAAAATGAATAAGAGGATAAGTGGTTAAAAGGGTATTTTTAAAGTAATTAATCCCACAGCAACATATGGGATGAATAGAGATTCAAGATAGAGAGAGATGGACAGAACAAGTAGAAGTCTACAGCAAAATCTACGCTTCCACTGAATGGGCCCACCAGCCTGAGGGACTAAGAGTGAATAAAAGTTCCATGGGCAGTAATCAAGAAGATGAGAAGAAGAGCAATCGAAGCAGGGCAGGGAGGGGAGCAGTGGTTTTGGTATCAGACATACTGAATCCACTTTCAGAGGGATAGACTGTCATAGATACAGGACTGGGGCACACAGCTAATGGGAAAGGAAAGCAACCTATGAGAGTACTTACACAGAATCACACTGTCTTGGATATTTCACTCACAGAATTGGAATTTAAATTTCAGTCACCCACACATTAGTGATAGGCAAGGAAAAAGACTCCCAGAGCTTGGTTAGATCATGGCTCTGCCATTTCTAGCTACAAAGACCTTAGGGCAATTTACTTACCATCTTTGTACGCCTAAGTTTTGTCATCTAAGAAATGAGGAAATAAAAATGTCTCCCTCAAAGAGCTGGAATAAATCATATAATACATAAAAAGCAAATAGCATGATGCCTAAAATATAATAAAAACTGAATAAATGTAGTAACTAGTGGGAAAACCAGAGAACTTAACAACTTGCTCTAGTGATGGTCTACATTAAGGGATAAAGGATAAAGATACTTAAAAGATGGAGGGGCACTTAGATGGCTCAGTCTGTTAGATGTCTGACCCTTGGTTTTGGCTCAGGGCATGATCTCGGGGTCACAAGATCAAGCCCCATGTCAGGCTCCACACACAGCATAGAGTCTGCCTGAGTCTCCCTCTCCTTCTCCCTTCTCCCCTCTCCTTCTCCCTCTGCCCCTCCCCAGCTTGCCCACACATGCACTCACTCTCTCTCTCTGTCTCTAAAAAAATAAATAAACTCTTAAAAAAAAAAAAAAGATACTTAAAAGATGGAGAGGTATTTAGGGAAATGGGAAAAAACCTTGAAAACACAATGTTATGAAAATCATGGTGCTAAGAGTTTCAAAGAAGTAGTTAATTAATACAACGTGAGGATAGACAAATGAACCATTTGGCCCTGGTTGTTCTTCATGTAAGAAGCAAATCTGGATCGCACTACATACCCAAAGTTGATCATCCATGCCTGGTGGGTTCTTTTTGATAAAAGCACCATAGTAAGTAGCAATATTCCGGTGATGAGAATATTTCTTCAACATGTTAATTTCTTGTTTGATTTCCTCCTCTTCATCCTGTATTAGAATAAAAATATTCTGTCATGAAAATCCATTGTCCTTAGTTGGATTCTGTTTTTTTATCACCATCCATATCAACCAAGTAATAAATTCTTCCTTAAGTTTTTTCTTCCGTGGGTGCCTAGGTGGCTCAGTCATTAAGGGTCTGACTTTGGCTGGGGTCATGATCCCAGGGTCCTAGGATTGAGCCCAACATTGGGCTCCCTGCTCAGCGAAGAGCCTGCTTCTCCCTCTCCCACTCCCCCTGCTTGTGTTCCCTCTTTCACTATGTGTCTCTCTGTCAAATAAATAAATAGATAGATAGATAGATAGATAGATAAATAAATATTTTTTTCTTCTGTGGTGATAAACACATATAATTATTATATAACTTGACTTTCTGTCTTGACTACAAGGAAAAAAAAATTATAAGACAACAAATTGGCAATCTAAGAAGGTCTTCTCTTTGTACAGCAAACAGGCATAGCCTGCTATCTGCTAGAAAAAGAAATCACATCCTTTGACCTGGAAAAGATCAAGGTAGACAGACTATTAAGATAAAATTCACTCTCAGCTTCCGGGAACTATGTCCACTGAGTACCTACCACTGATCATATCTGGTAGAGGAAAGATTGAGGAAAGAAAAAAATATATAGTCTCTGACATTTAAAATTTGTTAGGTTCATTTTCTTTGAAGCCTACTTTTATTGAAGTAACTGACTGAAGATGATGAAAGTCAGATGGGAAAGGGAGCGAGGGTAGTTCCCTAGATCTGAGGAAGTTCACAAAACAGGAGTACTCATCTCACTTTCAGGAAACTAAACATAAAAAGAAAGGGGGAATGTGGTAGTGCCATGGATGTGAAAAGAGCTAACTCTCCTACAGACTAAGTTTCCTGATATTCGGGTCTCATTCATTCTGAATTTCAATCTGGAGTCCATCACCTTGGGCCACTTTTGGGAGCCCTAGCATTACCACTGGAGTGCACATGTGCTCTCCCATAATTTGATTTTGATATGTACACATTAGATGGACTATAAACTAGTATTTTATTTCGGAGATTGGTGGAAAAAAATTCCATCCCAGGAGAGTTGTTTTAGATGCAGCGGTAGTAACAGTGATCTCTGCATGTAGATTGCTGTATCACCTTTCCCTGAAAGGCTGCCCATGCTGTGTCCCTGTCTTTCTCCTTCCACCTTGGGCTGCTTAGCCTCACTTCAGTGTCTAAGGTGTCATGCCCTTCTGTGGTCTTCCATGGAATGTCTTTTTCCCCTTCCTCATCTTCACATAATTTTTACTCATTATTCCTACTGACTTTATATGACCCTCCTTAGGATGTCTTCCCTAATTCTCTCAGGCCATATCAAGTCCCCACCTCGCCCCCCATCACTTTATCTTATCCACCCCCTACACTTCACACTTGTGCCATATTGGTCCTGTACAGAGATATGTCATCATTGCTCTTTTACTCGACTCTCTTCTCCATGGATTATAAGCCCTCCTCTGCCTTCAGGTCTCTGTTCCAGGGTCCCCTCCCCAGCAAAGCTTCCTGATCTGTCTGACTTGGTTTGAGCCTTGTGGATCATCACGTGTCTCTCCCTTTGTGGCACCTTTCCACATTTATCCCTCTGACCATTTGATCAAACTCTCTCTTCCCCATTAGCCCATAATAACTGTAAACACAGGAATGGTGCCTGCTTTCGCTCTTTGTAACACCAGGCCCTACACCAGGCAAACTGCCTATGAGGAAACATGAATAAAAGAATGAACACCTGCAAAATGCGAGCTGCTTACCGCAGCGTTAGTGGGGCTTGAAAGGAAATGGTAAGAATGAGATGAGAAGAATGGTGAAATGCTGACATTTCCTGACCATGCAAAAATAAGTTTCAGCGAAAAACAATGGAGATTTGCCAACCTATGGGAACGAAACATGGGTTACACGCCACATGGGTTAACAAAATTGAAGACTAGGTGATCTCAAAATAGAACGTACAACTGGGGCGCTGAGCTGAGGAGAAGCACGTGGCCCTCAAGGTGAGGAAGGGAATTGAGGAGGGAGGGGATAGCATACTGCTGATCACCGTGTTCTTTCCTGCAACTATCAGAAACTACCTATGCCTTTGCCATTGGCCTGGGAAGGGATTGACCTTCACGGATCTTCCACTTGGCGAAGTGTCCTCACAGCACACCTCAGATGTCCTACTGTGGTGCATAGTGAGCTATTTTAAACCTACCATGTGGGGCCAAATTATTGTGGACAAATGCAGGACGTGAGCAGTACTTTGGGGAAGCCTAAAAAGAAGGGAAGAAAACAGACCTGAGGGTTTCTGTGGGCAGCCTGGTATCGACAGCTGCTTCCATTAAAGGGGCAACTACATGAGGCAATAAAACACCCCTCTCTCTCCCACGGCAGCCTACCAGTCTCACCTTCAGTCATTCTTAGCAACAAGCTTGTTCTATAAGCATTGCTGCCGGCCTCCTAGGTTCTCAAGAGGATGGAGGGTAATGTGGGAGAATCCACTGGGTGGGGGGTATAGTGTCTTAGGAAAAGTTTACTGTAATATTAAGAAAATGAGAATTTATGAAACAGTTAAATAATAGTATAATCCAATATATAGTTAAATCCAAAATAAATAGTATTAGAGATCAGAATGAAGGCAGCTGCTCTCTCTCACTTTGCAAAGGTAAACTGAGGCAATATGAAATGAAGAAAGCATAGGCACTGAGTCAGAAAAATGAGGTTGGGTAGGTGGGGTGTATGTTCTCTTTGGGCTCCATGATCTTAGGAAAGTAACCTATCTTTTACAATGTCAGTTTTCTCTTCTATAATTAGGTAGAGATTTATAATAGAATTTTATTATAGGCTCCAGTCTTTTGTGATATTTGAATGAAGTATGTGAAAGTTATAAAGTGTAATACAAAATAAACATTATTTTTAATCTTGTCAACCAAAAAATAAAAAAATAACAACAGTGGAAGAGCAGGACTGGAGGTATCTTGAATTTTAGTTTAAATTGCATGGTTTCCAAACACAATTACGAGACCACTGTGGGTCATTGTTATGTAGCTCTAGCACAGAAGCCTGATCTTGATCTTGTAAGTGGGCATGCATTTTACTGGGCTACTATTTATCCCAATTTCTAGTCTAGGGCAGTGGTGGCAGCAAGTTAGCGGTATTGACAGGGACACACTTACTAGTAACTACAAGAACTTATTTATCCATTCGACAAGCAGTCTACCCTCTCACAACATGTCTATTGAAAAGCAGAAGTTATAATGCTTTCAAAAAGACAAAGACGTCAACAGAGGCTAGAGTTAGATTACAAAGTTCTAAGAGAAGGATGTCTTCTGTTTTGTAAATGGATTATTATGTCTTAAGAATTAAGCAAAAGGATCAAGCCCACCAGGAAATAAATGACCTCTGGGTCATAATGAAAAGCAAAATAATGGTACCAAATTGTCACAAATTTTAAAAGGGACTAGTTTTAATAAGCCAAGTCTGGTACACAGGAAGAACCATTACTTCAGTCATGAAGACTTCAAAACCTACTCCAAATTGATTCATTATGTACCCTCAAACACTGCATATGGACTCTCTAAATATCAGTTATGTGAATGAAAATAAGAATATCTATTTAAGCCACTTCTCAGGCTTAGAAATTATCAAGTGCTTATTTAAGCATAGCTTTATTATCAAAATAAAGAAGAACTGTTTCTTTCACAAGATCATGGGAATCTATTTATTGCTTAGTATTTGTGGTAGACTTGGATAGGGGAGGGATGGAAAGGCCATGATGTTTGGCAGCCTCCCTCATGAGGAGATGGGAACCCATTTCCTCTTCTTGTCTCTGGGCTCGGTCATGTGACATAGCAGAAGCTGAAAAATTACTTGTGGACTGGGGCTAGCTCTCTCTAATTGCTTGCAGACAAACCTTCTGTGTGAGAAGGCAGGCCTGGCCTCCTGGAGGATGGCAAACCATGTAAGAAAAAGTGGTTTTCAAAGGCAAAGAAATAGATGCTTCTAGGAGATGCTTTTAAGCCACTGACTACCTCTGATGAGAATACCATATAATGATATGATACTGTGGTCAGAAAACAGAGCCAAAGCCAACTTTACATAACATTTGCTAGGTACCAGAAACTGTGTATTTAATATGCAAAACAGCTCTATGAAGTAAATGATTTAATGATCCCATATAAGCGAGGAAGATGAATTTCAGAGAGGTTAAGAAACTCCCCATGTTCATTCTTATCTTAAATGTTAGAGCTAAGATTCAAAGCGAGATTCGTCTGACTCCAAAGCCAGTGCTCTTAATTCTATACTGAAAACTCCTAGACAGAAGAACAGTTACCCACGGTGATAAAGCTGCTAATCATGAAAGAAGTGGCTGGGAGCACTTTAAGCCAGGGATAAAGAGAAACCTGCCTTTGGCCCTCCAGTTAAAGAAACTTGTTAGCACACAGTAGTATCTGCTTATGAATGACATCAGGGATTTTAATTTACATATTTAATACAGGGAATATACTTTAAGCGTCTACAATATGCTAGGATTGAAAAATGGAATTAATAAGATACTTAATATTAGTGTGCTCTATGACAAAAAGTTTGCCCAAAATTTAGGTCTTGATCCATGGAACAAGAATAAAACTGTGTAACCCCTATGATAAGTCAAGGGACTGGTCAGTCTGAACTCAGAGGAAAGTACGAGGCATAGAGACTCATATATGCCACTTGACCCTAGCCATGTAGGTACTGGTTGGAACCCCTGCTGTCGCTCTCCACAGCACCTGCCAGCCTTAGGCCTTAGGCTACTGTTTGTTTTAACTTCCCCATCCTTCTCAACCTCACTGTCAACAGAATATGACACAAATCTGAAGACAATTTATTGTTAAAGAGTCACAGGCATTAGAATGTGAAGGGATGGTTGGCATTTTCTAGGATGTAATTTTAAAATGTTTTAAAATAATTTGTAATTGTGAGATCCCTTCCTCCAGCAGAAGTTTTATTCAGGATGGCCACATACAGCATCAACAGAAACTGGATTTTTAAAATCAGTATTATTTATTTTTATGAGTTTATGTCATATCTCATTATAAAATTAATCAGTGACAACAAAGAAGATGCTTTAGTGACTACAAAATAAGAGTTTTTGAAAGCAATACAAAAGTCACATATCAGCTTCAATATCTCATTAATTTTCAAGTTAGTTTTGTTTCCAAAGGAGAGAGAAAACCTACATTCGTAAGGTAAGTAATTGTACATTTCTCTTTTTAAAGGGAAGGCTTTGAAATTTCAGTGGAAATTCTTCTTACCGAATGAAATTCTGCACCCGATGGAGGAACCTAGCAGTCTAAATGAAGAGGCTGTCATATCTGGTCTGTTTGTTGGTAGATAGCATACAGCTTGAGGTTTGTTTTGTATCACAGTTTATTAAATATGAAAATGCACTAAAACTTACATGATAATTAAGTATGTATGGATCTCCTTGAATTATCTCACAGTGGTGTTATATACCTATAAATTATACTTTTACAGACCGAAAGAAAAAGACCCAGAATGGTTCAAGGAGTTGCCTGAGCCTTTAAAGGACTGGAACTTTGCCATGAGCTTCTGCAGGCAGTACCTGGATTTGCTGTGTTGTTAACCTTAAGGAAATGAATGCATCCCATAGATATGTAACCACTAACTGCATCCCAGGCACAATGTTAAATCCTAATAATACAACAATACAACAATGGGTGTCGCAGAGTCAAGCTCTGCCACAATGAAACTTACAATAGGCTAGTGGGGACACAGATGGAAATCAAAGAATGACACAGATGCACGGAAACTTACAACCAAGAGAGGTAGGGGCAACCAACCTAATTGGAGGCATCGGGGGACACAGCACCAAGACTTTCAAGTTCGAGCTGAATTCTGAAGACCTTGTGGGGTTTACCCATTTAGGAAGAGAGAAAAACGTTGTGTGACTAAGGAAGGAACTGTTCTTCTAGCAGAAAACTAGGGATTGCCAAGGCCCTATAGCTGGAAGGACTGTGGCATGTAACCTCCTACAGGGCGTGTTGGTACCGCCGAGAGACAAAGGAAAATGTCTATATTGTATTTATTACAGTGTCTCTGTAATAATGTTATTATTATTTATTATGATGATTATATAATAATTAATGATAATAATATTATCACTGAACACAGCATTCTACATATTGCTCTCAATGCTTTCTTTATCAATAACTCTGCTTACTTCTCACACAAACTTAATGAGACAAGGGGTATTATCTACAAGGAGAGGTTAAGGGATGTGCCCAGGGTACGGAGCCCTGAAGTGTCAAAACTAGGATATCCCCAGATGCAAGCGCCGATCTGCAGGGCCCCCCTTGACCAAGAAGCTAAGCTGTCCTCTCCTGCTGGGAAGAGCTGGCCCTCAGAGGAACCATGAACACGGCCCGATGTGCCTCTTTCTCACACCTAAGCTTCCACTGATGACAACTCCCAAAACCATGAATTAAGGAAAAAAAATGCTCAAATAACCCAGAAGTAAATGAGTTCTGCCCCCCATAGTGTTGTCACTAACTGGCCTAAAGTCAGCCATAAATGAAGTGACTTATACCGTCCTTAAGCCACCTCTCTGACATGTTGTGCCTGCACATAGGATAAGCCTCCACATCCAGACCATCTGCCCAGTGTGCGTACACGTGTGCGGAGACCCAGGCACACATAAGCTTCCAAGAGGGTATATATAATCTGTAGACAAGATAGGGGAGATGCGTAAGTGTGCATGTAGCCGGCAGCTTGGTTTGTCGTTTTTAGAACTCTAGAAGCTTTCCAAGTTCTACGTGCTCTTTGCCATACAGAACCGAAGCACTAAATGCCTCCCCAAATGTAGAGGGTATTATAGAGACAAAAATAACCTTTCTTTATCTTTATTAAATGTTCTCATGTGCTTTACCAGATGGTCTGTCTGCCAAAGACACCTACCTGAAGAACCCCAAAGGAGTCCCAAAGAGGTGTGTTCAGAGGGGTCTCTGTAGTGGAGGGCCTGGGGTGGGGATTCCCAGCCTCTGTTGAACTCACTGGAGGGTCAGATTCCTACAGCTGAGAGTGCCCTTCTCTCAGCCATACCAAGGCAGAGCAAGATTTGAACGCATCCTTGGATCTCACGGAGCTGTCACTTTATCAGGAAACATGAGCAGCCCAGATAGATACTTTCCTCTTAAATTCTCTCTTAATACTCTCTGCACACTCCGTACAAGTTCATCAGAACTGTGATTCAGGGGCGCCTGGGTGGCTCAGTGGTTAAGCCCCTGTCTTCGGCTCAGGTCATGGTCTCAGGGTCCTGGGATCGAGCCCCGCATCGGGCTCTCTGCTCAGCGGGGAGCCTGCTTCTCCGTCTGTCTCTCTCTCTGCCCGCCTTTCTGCCTACTTGTGATCTCTGTCTGTCAAGTAGATAGATAAAATCTTAGGAAAAAAAAAAAAAAGAACTGTGATTCAGTCACTGTTCAACTATTTCTTAAATGTCCCTTATGCATGTTGGAACGTAAGATTCCAGAAGACAGTGTGCGTGTCCGTTCTCCTCACGGCTGTCACTCTAGAACACAGCACACCCATGTGTCCCTAAATGAATGAATAAATGAGTGACTGATTATGACTTCCGTCTTCTGGAAGGAAGCTTCTGGAGGAATCTAGCCAAACATTCTCTCCTAGATCCTGCTCTATACGGAGTCATCTTGTATATGCTTGGGGTGAGGCTAATATTGTTCCTGGGAAGATTAATAACTCTGTAACTGAAGCTGATGACCAGGCTTCAGGTCTTTGAGGAGTAAGGAAGTGGTCTCCCAGGAGCCCTTGGTAGAGGGCTTTGCCCATAGTTAATGGGTTCAGTGAATGTTTGCTGGTGACAACAGAGCTGAGTCAGAATATTTACATGTATTAATGAGTAGCTAACCCAGGGATGGTGCATCATTCATAGCACAGAGTGCCATCCCCACACTCTCATCTACTAATGACGGGAAGTTCAAGGTACTCTTGAAAATCCTCTTGCTATTCCTGCTGTCTGCCCCACTCAGGTACTCACTGAATCTTTCCAGGACTAATAATTAGTATCATTTTTTGAGGACCTGTTATGTGCCGGGCCCTAAAAATTATATCATTTTAGCCTCAACACAAGTTGGTGATGTGTGTATTTATACCTAACACACAAGAAAAAAGAGATTCAGCAAGGTCTGAAAGCTGCCCTAGGTTCCAGTCCATCAGGAGGGCAGTACTGTGTGATCTGAGCTCTACCTGAGTCACCGAGCTCCAGGGGTACACCCTCAACTTTCATTCCTACAACTGGGCTGTGGGGAGGGTGGAGACACCCTAATTGGCTGCATTTGAACTTCAGCTCTGCCATTTACTATCTGTGGGGCTTGGGCAAGTTACTCAGGCTCTTCATGCCCTCAATCACTCATTCATGAAATGAACACAGTAGCAGTGTCCACTAATGGGAGTTGTTTCGAGGATCAAAGGAGCTAACATATGGTTAACAAAGTACAGCAGTGTTTGGCACAGGATAAGTACGGAGCGATTTTTATTTTGACCATGGTCATTGTTGTTGTTGTTACTATTATTAATAATGCTACGTTCCGTGCTACCAATCATTCCACCGAATGGCCTCTCTTCGGGAGGGAGGAACCAAACCTCCTTGGAGCAGTGTGTCCTCTGACTCTTACAAACGACTCAAGATGAAACACATTTTTTTCTTTTTGTCCAATCCCAGCGAACATTCACTGAACCCATTAACTATGTGCAAAGCCCTCTGCCAGAGGCTCCTGGGAGACCACTTCCTTACTCCTCAAAGAGAACTGGAGCCTGGTCATCAGCTTCAGTTACAGGAATTCAGCAGGCAAGACAGAAATACGAACTCAGTCAAGCAGGGTTTAAAATGGATCCTCCTAGTAGGCAAATGTTTAGTAAATGCTTATTGAATAAACTAATGGAAAAATTCACACTAAATTAAACACTAAGTGCCCTTCTACTATCTTAACTGGAGACCTACAGCAATGTGGTGGAGAGGATGGACTTTAAGGATAGAGTTAAAATGCTCAGGCTGTGGGGTGCCTGGGTGGCTCAGTGGGTTAAGCCTCTGCCTTCGGCTCAGGTCATGATCCCAGGGTCCTGGGATCGAGCCCCGCATCGGGCTCTCCATTCAGCAGGGACTCTGCTTCCCTCTCTCTCTCTCTGCCTGCCTCTCTGCCTACTTGTGATCTCTGTCAGTCAAATAAATAAAAATCTTCAAAAAATAAAATAAAATAAAATACTCAGGCTGAAATAGCCACCCCCCACGTACATGTTACACTGAGCAGGATACTTAATATGCCTGGTCTTCTCATGTCTGTAATAGTGCTGTTAATGGAAGCTATTTGGTAGGTTGCCAAAAGGGCTACATAATCAATATACAAGAAGGATTTAAAAGAATTCTTGCTCACAATAAACACTCCACCGATGCTAGTTACCTTTATTACTACTTTTGGCTGAAACATTACAAAGGCCCTGGAGAGGTTCTCTACTTAAGGACTACATCAGTTTTAAGCACATTCTCTACAATGATATTTGCTATCACAGTGGTGTAATTCTCCTCATTTTGCCTACTCAGCCACCTTCCCACTCTCTTCTTTATCTCTCTTGCTTTCCTTTGAGGAATCATCCTTTCCAACCTTTAGTCTTTCTAGGTTCCAGGGCCAGGGACCCAGTCCAGATACGGAGGAAGGAAAACAAGGGTTGGTTCAGGACTGGGGACATGACCCAAGCTGATATTCGGACTGGCACTTGGCTGGGACTAACAGTAATGAAGCCATCAGAACATGAACCTGGACGGTTGGTGGGAAGAAAGCAGAGCCCAGCAATGGAGAGAAAGAACGTTCCTAATCACATTATCTGACTTCTAGTAAATTCCATCCTCAGCTTCATTTGGTTTGAGTGGGCTTTGGGTACTAGAACCCAAGCTGTGTTGAGTAATAATATCAGAACCAATCTCTGTAAAGGTGAGAACCTATGATACTAAGTTAGGATCTCCTTAAGTCCTATGTGGGCTTCAAGGTATCATTGCAAAGGGACTAGTTTACACCAGGAATTTTTACCCAAATGAAAATAAGGATTATTTACAGGGTTATCAAAGAACCACAGTCCCTTCACAGATGGTGGCCAGGAAGCAGTGAATAAAAAAGCCTAGAAAAGTGCCCCTCTGACTTTCAGGAATTGGGAGTTCCTTGAGGGACTTGTAAAAAAGGCGGGCTCAGAGACCCCACCCAGAAATTCTACAGCAGGTCTAGAAATCTGCATTTCTCATAAATACCACCGGAGGGCTGACAGTTCATGGACATTGGTAGTCCACTTTGAGAAACACTACCCGAGAGGGCCCAGTTTTGTTTAGATATTGTAGGCAAATCTGGAGTACACAAACCCAGCTGGGAAGGAATCCCCAGAAAGCTGCGAAATGAAGAAATTCTCATAATTATTTCAGGAACTAAAACAACTTCAAAGACTGAGTCTGAGTTGGAGTACTAATTCTGAAGCAAATATTGGCAAATTTGGAAGTGTCTCAGCTCTAAAACCAGAAGAGCAGAAGCATTATATCCAGTTCTTTCTGTGGCTAGTTTCTATTAGGAGAAAAGGGGGGGGGGAGAGGAAGTGGTGTAGAGTAAAAACAATAATCTCAACATTGATTTCATGCTTATGGTTTTATCAATTTCATTACAATCAACTATAGTAACTGCAGTAGATCACTGCAAACAATTAACAAAGACGACCTCTGAGAATTCATCTCGGTTTTTAGCAGAGCAGCTATAATGAGCACAATTATAATAATTGGTAAGAAGCTTTTACAGCATTCCATAATACACAAAAGACAACATGGCAAAATGAAACAGATTGTTTTCTGAGGCTATCACACAAATTTCACAAAGGAAATCTTATGCCGACTGTAATGTGTACGGGGGTGATACAAGAGTCATTAGATGCTGTATCAGACATCATGGGAATTGAGAAAACTATCTCCTGATGTGAGGCTTATATTTATCTTTGTTAAGGGTCAGTGCTTATAAAACAGTCAGTGATGTGTGTAAATCAGGGAAACGACCCAGCCCTTTCAACAAGAGTTCCCTAAGAAAATTAAGTCCCTGTCCCATAAAGCATCCCCTGTACACCATGGACTGACTTTCCTATGTCCTGACAACAGCCTTAGCTCTGTGCCATCCTCTGGGGGCCTGAGAAAAGAGTCTCTCATATTCATTTCCTGCAGGGCTTTGCTATCTTGCAGAACCTAGTTTAGAAAGGCTAACTGATGCTCCTTCAACTGAAAATACATATACTGGGATAAATAGCTGTGTTGATTTCCAAAGCAAGGTGGTCTAACAGGAGTAAGTAGTTCTTCAAGCAACTTCACGTCTCAAAAATAGAACCAGAAACAATGACAGTAATAGTCAGTGTGCTCTCAAGTGTCCTACTGTATGCATCAACATACAACTTTGAGCACTGAGATTAATGATGTCAGTGGGAATCACTGTAGTTGAACAGAACCACACAACAGAACTTTCCAGCATGAATGTCTTGCAATGTCTACACCCAGTAACTGTCAAATTGCCAAGTGCATTGCATTATGTGGAGAGCCTATTCAACCCAAGGAAAACAGAGTATGACGATCTCGGCAGAACTGCAAGTCAGAACAAATTCTGACTTATTTTGTGTATAAAAACTTTGTAAAAGGCTTACATATTTGTAATGGATTTCTCTGTAGAGACTGAGAGTACCTGATCTTCATTTTTGTGTTAGATCTGCTAACTGATCACGCCAATACCCATTCTCCTTCCACGCGTAACAGAATGCGATTTTTTAAATTGTTAGTCACCATATAGCACATCATTAGTTTTTGATGTAGTGTTCCATGATTCATTGTTTGTGGGTAACACCCAGTGCTCATTACAACCCGTGCCTTCCTTAATATCCATCACCAGGCTACCCCAAACCCATACCCGGCTCTCCTCTGAAAACCTCAGATTGTTTCCCAGAGTCCACAGTCTCTCATAGTTCGTCTCCCCTCTCTGACTTCCCCCTTCAGTTTTCCCTTGCTTTTCCTAATGTGCTCCGTGCTTTTCCTTATGTTCCACATATGAGTGAAACCGTATTTTTAATTGCACCTAATTGTACCAATTGGGAAAATAAAAGACTACATTTCCCAGTTTCCCTTGTAGCTAGGTATAGCCAATGAAAGCAGAAGTTAAATAGAAACATATACAAGTAGGAAAGATTCTAGTGGAAGGAGCTCTTTTCTGTACCCTTTCACCCAGTCACTCTCCCTTTCTTGCTGCCAAAGAATAGGAGCCTTGGAAATTGACAACAATTGAACCTGGAGAGTGGGAGCCACGCCACCACATTGTTGCCATAAACCCAGGCTGTAGATTCCGCACTCCTTTTAACACCAGAGAGGGAGAAGCTTTGGCCTTGTTATTTTGAGTTCTCTGTTTCAAGTGGCAGAACCTAAATGTAATTAATATAAAATACCTGCAGTTTCTTCTTCAGTAAAGGCCAAGTGAATCAATAAACTAACAGGGATCAAATATTTGAACTGATTTGCCACCTTTGAAATTTGAATAACAAATGTATTTGTATTTATTGTATTTATATACATTTATTGTATTTATATAATTTTATATGTATATATATTTATATAAATACAATTTATTGTATTTATATAAATACAAATAAAAAATCTATTTATTATATTGATTTATCAAATACATTATTCAAATAAAAGGACAAAAGGAAGTAGTACTTTATCTAATGCCAATAAACATGGGGATAATTTTCTGCTGGCAAAGAAGATATATAATTTAAAGACAAATTCAGATCAATAAATAAGGAAGGGAAGTCAGTGCAGTGTGTGGTATAAATGAATATTAGTGAAATTAGTATTATGGGAGACAGTTTAGTATATGATATATATACTTATCAAAGGTAACAGACTGGGCCAGAAGAGACACGGACTGAAATATTGCTTGCCTTTTAAAATCTGGATGTTGGTTCTTGATATTGTGGTGTGATTCATTCATTCTATGTCTATTTACATTGGATAAACCACTTCCGGGCTGAATGGAAGACTTTGGTCTTTTAGCTTTTATGTACGGCAGGCAGACATCTTAGAAAAATCCCCAGAACAATAGAAAATTACTAACATGCTTTTGATGTCCAGTGAGTCCTTTCAAGTCTGATTTGCTCTATACTCTCAAAAATGCATTAAAATATTTTAAATAAACCTAGCAAAAAGGACTGAAAGCATGAGATTTTATTTACAATAAAGTCTATTCCTTCGATTGCTTTTGATCACCCAGGCAGAATCTTATTTCAGTGTTGCTCCATAATATTAAGAATTTTTGGTTGTGGGGATAATCTGGTCCATATTTTGGAGGAGGGAAATATTCATGTGAAATTTCCTAATCAAGCTGCAGTAACTACCCAAACTTTTTCTACTCCAGTATTAGGTGGAAAATTGCTAAGACCCATCTCTTCTGTGTAATCTCAGTATTATTCTTTTAATACCTTCAAATCAGTGTTCTGTCTTCATATGCAAATATCCGTGGTTGTGTTTATGTAAATTTTCAACACACATTATCCCCTCTAACTACATGAGGCAGTGGGTGGGTATCTAATTTAATTAGGGCGATTTATCCATGGTCTTCTCAGTCAGCTGTTCAATACTCTTAACTGCTTTATGTTAAGCTCAGTGGGGAAAGACTTTAGATGTTTAAGAAGATTCTATCTCTGAAGAATGATTTTTTATCACTAATTTTTCTATTGCAAATATATAGCCACTGAGATGGCAAGATAGATACGTTACCCCTGTGACGTCCATAACTTTAATGGCTGCAAGCTGGCCCGTTTTAACATGACGACCCTGTAAAGGAAAAAAAAAATAATAAAAGCCTTTAGTTCTGATAAGCAATATCCACATTCAGTTCCACCCATAGCAAACAATTACCTAGATCACTGTTACAAAATGCAGTTGGGGAAAACAGACACACACACACACACACACACACATCTTAAAGGCTTTAAGGATCAATTTTTATTCAATGTTTACTTTGTAAAACATCTCCATCACTTTGTCTTTGGGTTTGTTTTCATGGTGATTGTTAAGTTAACCAAAAAAGGTAATGCTGAATAATTTGGTTCTATCCTCTCTCTGAGGTGGTAGGTCTTTCGAGGGAGGAAGGGGAAGTAGGCCGGTGGGGAGGGGACATAAGCATCTCCTTTGTCAGGAAATACTCAGTATATGAAGAAACTTTCGTTTCCTTGATTACGAAAATATCTTGGATTGTAACAGTCTCCTCTGAATAGGATTCTGCTCTTGCTGGAGATCGTAGATGTATCCTTATCTTAAAAGTGAGCCTAAAATAAAACAGAGAGTAGTAGGTCCAAATTTGTGATCAAAGAGGCAGCACTGAAGGTGAGCCCCCGCTGGCCCAAGGCAGGCCTCTTGGTCGTTGGAACCACCACAGAGTGTTAATCCGCACAGAATCAGAAGAGCATGGGGTGTGGTGAGAGGGCAGTGCCAGAACAGAAGCTTTCTCTACCCTTGCTCCTTGAGAAACTTGAAGTCTACCTCCAACTCTCAGACGGTAGTGAGGACGGTCAATGCACGTTACTTCTAAATGCTTTTTATATGTGCCTTCTAAAGTACATTTTGGCTCGGACTGCTACCAGGTAGTAAAATTATACCTCCAAGATCAGCTGGATTCAAGTGCCAGCTGCATGACCTTAGACCAGTCCCCTGACCTTCCCTCACCTTCCAGGCTTCAGTTTCTTCATCTGAAAAATGGAGCCAGTGGTACCTGACTCCTGGTATTGCAGTGGCGACCAAATCTGATAACGTAACTACAGGTGTGATGGTGCCCGGCACAGGGGAGGTATCCGCAGATGTGGCCTATGATTAGTTAAGACCCTGTCTTGTGATTAATGTTAGATGTTGTCTTTCTTCCTAGCCTATATGTTTCATGAAGGCCAGGGCCATGTCTCGTCATTGTATCCCAATGTCTGGAATGGTGGACGCTCACCCCACAGCCAGAGTGGTGTGGTTATGGTAATGGAGGCATGGATGCTTGTAGCTGGGAAGAGGGGATAGGTTTGGTGCTGTCTGCCCCTTTTCTTCTCATGTATCTCAGCTTTTTACACCTACTGACTCTGATTCTGGTAGTGCTTCCTTCACCTTTCAACCTCCCATTCTGTTCACTCCCCCTCCTCCTTGGTCAGGAAAGAGCTAAAAGGAGGAGGTATCAACTCTATAACCCAATAAGATCAAGGGCACAGCCCCTCCTACCTCTTTCAACTTTCAAGACAGTAAGGGAAGGGCCTGGAGTGCCACCGCACAGAGCCCTGAAATTCCAGAGGCCTGGTTCTTGTCCAGGTTCTGCTCATGCCCAACAGGTTCATTAACTCACCTGGGCCCTAGTTTCCCTGCCTGCAGAATATGGGGGAAAAGGGCTCCATGGTTGGGGGAGGCGGAAGGTATCATTGTTACCACCACCTCTTTCCACCCCAAGGAACACTTAGTAATGTAGTTTCCAGAGGCCAGGAATACCGACTTCCTGCAGAGCTACTCTCACACCAGGGAGAAGTAGCAACAGTGCCCTCTGTTGATAAGCACTGAATGACCTCCAAAGTTGTCTGGGTCCCAGTAAGAGTCTAGGAGGATGCTGCAATGATGACCTTGGCAAAGGAATCAGCAGCTTTTCTGTGGGAATACAGTTGACTCTTGAACAATGCAAGGGTTAGGGGGTCTGACCCCCCCTCTGCCACCAAAAATCCATGTACAACTTTGATTCCTCCAAAACTTAACTCCTACTAGTCTACTATTGACAGAAAGCCTTATCGCTAACATAAAACAGCTGATTAACCTATACCTTGTATGTTGTGTGTGTTATATACTGTATTCTTACAATAAGGTAAGCTAGAGAAAATAAAATGTTATTAAAAAGATCATAAGGAAGCAAAAATATATTTACAGTATGTACTGTAAAAAATCTGCTCTACGTGGAACTATACAGTCCAAAGTCGGCTATTCTGGGGACAGCTGCCTCAAGTCTTCAACATAAGAGCCAGCAATCATACCTCAAACGATGGCAGTTTCTCTACTAAAGCACTAAAGGAGGGTAGGGAAACTGAAGACAAATACAGAGCGACTGGTGGGTGTCCTCTAGCCGATGCACCCTGCAGTTCTGCTATGGGCTTCATACAGCCAGGTAAAGGCGAACACCTGCTTGTATGGCCGCCTGAGACCTGGCCCTCTCCCTGCCATACCACCTCAGGGGACTCCCTTCTGCTCTCATTCTGGGATCCTTGAGACGAAACTGTTTGTGTTCTCTCACTGTACAGTATTGTTTCTTGCCTCTCTGGTAATGTGTTTTCTTAGCCCACGATACCCTTCTCCTCCTGAGTCCGCAGTAAAGTTACTCAGTCCTCTTAGAGTCAACTCAAGTACCACCTCCTCTGAAACCTCAGGGTCAATCCCTTTCCCCTCCGTGCTACCAGTGAACATGTCCGTGGTTCTATGACTGCACTGAGCCCAAAGGACCAGTGGTCCCTCCTGTCCCTCTCTGTTTTTCCTTCCCACTCTCCCTTCCTTGTCTTCTGACTTCATTTGCAACAGAACCTGGACCCCCTCCACCCCCTTCCTTCCGAAAAGGAAGATAAATCTTAAATGGAATCCTGGTTCAAGCACGGGCTTGACCAGCGAAGTCTGATCTGCTCTGCCCACCACATCTTTCTCCTCCTCTTTGGGGGCCCCTGAGGCATCTCTGTTGATACACAGTTTGAGAAACACTACATTTGATCTTTAACTCCTTAAGAAACAGGGAATCCTCTTGGAATGAATAATTGGTTACAAGGACACGTCAACACCTAGTTCTTTCCACCAGCGGCCTGGGAGTCCAGCACATCTAGCCCTTGGCCCAGGCCCGAGGCCAGTGAGCAAATAGAATACAAGTGATCCACTTCAGATTTCACACCCAAGTTGGCATGGGGCAGTCCTTGGTGTGAGAGAAATAAATGAAATACCTGTAACCTTTTTTTTTAAGATTTTATTTATTTATTGACACAGAGAGATCACAAGTAGGCAGAGAGGCAGGCAGAGAGAGAGAAGGAAGCAGGCTCCCTGCTGAGCAGAGAGCCCGATGATTCGGGGCTCAGCTTGATCCCAGGTCCAGAGGCTTTAACCCACTGAGCCACCCAGGCACCCCCCCCCCGCTACCTTTTTGAATGGAGGGTATGATGTTGGGTTTTTTTTGGTCTTTGTTTTTATTCTAGTAACGGCTCTAATGTCATTGAAGGGCAATACTGCAAAAGAGAATAACCTACTTGTCTCCCATTTTCAGTTTCACTCCCAAGCTGAAGAACCGTTGTGGATGGCTCTGACAGAGGACTGAATAGTACACCTCAGGATGGCAGTCTGGGCTTAAATGAGATCCCAGAGATGGAACAACTGGCAGCCTCAGCTCAGGCCCAGGCAAAGACATCGCCCACACTCTGGACCAGGAAGGCTGCTGAGCTGTCAGCCTCTGATGGAGAAGGGCCACAGAGGAGGCCGCCTACCGTGAGCTGCCTTTTACATCACTGGAGAATGTCAACCCAAATTAGGATCCAGATTAAGGCTGACTTTGAGGGAATAGCCGGGAGTCAGCGGACCTAAAGATCACTAGAAACCTTAGGCACAGTCATTGTTAGGACACTGTTTAAAGAAGCAACTTCATAAAATCACAAATAAATTGAGTTGGAAGAGCCCCTAAGGCGCCTAATCCAATACCCTTTTAGAGATGAGGCCCAAACCTCACAGTTAATGAGAGCCTACATACAGGACACTTTCTCCTCTCTCCCACTTCTGCCATGAGCTCCTGAAATAAAAATTCTTATTATGAAAATTTTAAGAGATTTTCAAACAAATTTTCTTTTCATATTTTACTTCACTAGAGTTAAACATCGAACCGTTCAACTCTATCTCGTGTAGGATTTAAAAAAAAATTTTCCTGTTTGAGGGCAAGGCAACAGGGGAGGATGTTTTTATCATAGGAGAATTTTAAAGTGAAAATGTGACATTACTCCTAATTTTAATTTATTTCCATTTATGAAGTCATGAAAAATACAAACACAGACACCATCTAAATTTGAATCTAAAATGCATATTCAGCCAAAGACCAAAACATTTTGAATTCTGGGGTTGGGGGGGGCAGATTTTAAAGGGAGACAAAGGGTTAAAGTTTTTTTCTCTACAAAACTTAGAAAAAATATCTTGTTGGACTGCAGTGCTGAGTCATTTTTTGATAAAAGAAAGAAGGGTTTTTTTCCTCTGAAATAACCAACAATAACAAAAATAAAAGACTAAGTCTTAGACTAGTCTTTTTTATTGGTATTCCAGTAGGACCCGAAGCCTATCATCAATCCTGTCGTCAAGTGTAACAAGCAGCCCACAAGGAAGGAGGAAGAATGGGCAGCAGGCGGAGGTGAGCAAAGGGCGTGGGGTCACTCGGGACTGGGGAGTGTGGTCTGGCCCTGTCCTCAGACACACATTCTGCTCCCCTTCTTCCTTTATTCTCCCTCACACTTGACATTAAAAACAATATATATGCTGATTCTTGTTCATTACAAAATAACTCAACACTGCAGTGAAATCTAAATCACTCAACGATTATAGAACTCCACCCCTTTACCTCCTCCCTAAAATGAATGCAAAACAAAAACAATGGTTTTGCCTGAAATAGCCCAGGAAGCCTTGGCTCTGTTATTGCTGTCCTTTACTAAGGAACAGCAAGATGGCTTTAGAGCCGCTAGCCTGAGGCTAGCCTGGAAGAAAGAGCACTTTCATTTCTAGGTCATTGAAATACATTTGTTTCCAGCAGAGCATAGGAGCAAACTGGGTTTGTGGAAAATGCAGACTCACTAGCCACTATTTCCTTCCCTGCTGTCCAAGGACTCACACACAGGTAGACTATAGTTAGCAAATCGTATTTAGCTTCGATTAGATCTCGCCTTTATTGAGGAAGATGTCTTCACTTTCCTAATTGTGAGCAATGCCCTATCTTTGTGTTTCCACAACACCCTATAAGAACCCTACTTATCCTATCCAACATTGGGATTTTCAACAGGTGCATCACAAGAACCATGAAAGCTGGGGCACCTGGCTGGCTCAGTTGGTAGAGCACGTGACTCTTGATCTCGGGGTCGAGAGTTCAAGCCTCATGTTGGGCAAGAGCTTACTTAAAAACAAAGAAACAGACAAACACAAACCCGGTGGAGAACCATGACAATAAATCAAATCAAATGGAAAAAAGAATCAGTGTAGCACACGTGGTTATGGCTATTTTTCTATGTATCAAATGTCATGGTATGCCAGTCTATCTACCTGTCTATCTATCTATGTACCTATCATTGATGCTATAGCACACCATCCAGATTCGCCCTTCAAAATTGAAACATCTGACAACTCTTGGCCAGTTCGATCTCTGTGAATAGGCTCCAACCACAAAAGCACTGCCAAGGTCATGCTCCCTCCTGGAGACAGCCAAACCAATGACTGGTTGACAGCCTTCTTGCCTTACAGTGGGACAATTCTGAGGGACCATCTCAGGTCCTGACCTCCTCTAGGGATGGCCATGGTCTTTGTAAGACTGCATTGAGGTTACACTCTTTCTTCCACACAATTCTATTTTCTATATAGGTGTAGACCCTAAGACCACTCCCCCGTAAAATTTCTGCATGTAAATCTCCATCTCAGGGACTGTTTCTGGGGGGAACTCTACCTAAGACAGTCAGTGACAGGAATGGCCCAAGGAAACAGACTCTAAGAGTAGCTGTCAAGGAGACCCCCATCCCTGGTGTCAGTGGCTCTTGGTCAGCCCCTGGCCCACTGTGTCACGGTCAAGATGTTCACTCAGGGGACATCTGGAGAACTGGAGTAGGATAGAGGTGTCAGAGAATACACTAGTGACTCCAACATTTCAGACATTAGAGAGGTCCAGAAGAAAGAGTAGTTTTAAAAAACAGAATCAGATGGCTTTTGCTGAGAGTCCCTGATGTACCAGAGGAAAACAATGAAAAGCCAAGAGCAATTAATCACCAACCAAAGGCAACCTGTGAAAATCATCTGGGAAGTGAGGTTAAATCCTGAGGCCTATCTTTAAATAAGATAGGAACATCACTGCTGTGGGCTCAGAGGGGTTGGGGAAATCAGAGATTTCAAGTTCTCAAGGGCATCAGCTGGGATGTCTCCATCCCAAGCTTCAGAGTCTTATTCTTTCCCAGTTAGACTGGACTTGGGGATTCAACCTTTTTTCTTCTACCCTGATAATTAATTCCTGGGCCTTGTCCTCAGCTTTTCTACTCTCAGACTGTAGAAGATAAGACTTTTTTTTTTTTTTTTAATGTAATGGCATCCAGAATTTTGGTAAAGGGACAACAGTAGTGGCCAAGCCTGAGAAAGTCATGGTAGGCATGCCTCAGACATTTCAAGTCACCCCACTGAGTCAGCCACATAGACCAGCAAAGATGCTATCCAAGGAGAAGAGAAGTCAAATGGACAGGAGAGGAGAGAAATGAGGAGCCTAGGTGGCAACCATCAGATAAGATGCAACTGGGGGCTTCTTATAACTTTATCAAGGAAAAGAGACCGGCTAGAATACTAAAGGAGCTATTTCCAGACTTATACAAAATAAGCAGGTCCAAGCATCACAAGGGATTGACTGTAATGGTCACTGTGGAGTGCCATCCAGATCCTTTCTTCAGGACTGAAGTGTTCTGCTTCTCTTCAGGAGCTGCGCCTCACCAAGGAGAAGAACGGGACCCAGGGTCATGCTCCCTGCCTAAAGTAATGGCCCTTATGTGGAGGCCGCAAGCATTCAATGACTGGTCGATATAGGAATATAAAAGCCTACACCACTTATGTCAAGATGGAACAATTCATCTTTTTAAATTTTTTTTTTAATTTTATTTATTTATTTGACAGACAGAGATCACAAGTAGGCAGAGAGGCAGACAGAGGTGGGGTGGGGAAGCAGGCTCCCTGTTGAGCAGAGAGCAATGCGGGACTCGATCCCAGGACCCTGAGATCATGACCTGAGCAAAAGGCAGAGGCTTAACCCACTGAGCCACCCAGGCATCCCAAAATGGAACCATTCTGAGGCGCCATCCCAGCTCCAAGGCTCCTTTCTGGGATTCCTGGGACCTTGTAAGTGCATTCAATTTCTTCTGCTCAAATCTATCTTCACCCTCCCATAGGTATTGACTCTGAGAGCACTCCCCAAAATACTTCCAACAATCTCTGTCCTCAACATTTGTTTCCCAGGGAACTCAGTCAAAGACTCCATCCCTGGGGCGCCTGGGTGGCTCAGTCAGTTAAGCATCTTCCTTTGGCTCAGGTTGCAATCCCAGGGTCCTGGGATCTAGCCCTGCTAGATCCCGGCTTCACACTCAGTGGGGAGACTGCTTCTCCCTCTTCTCCCTATTCATGCTCTCTGTCGCTATCTCTGTGGCTATCTCCATCTCTTGCTCTCTTGAATAAATAAAATCTTTTTTTTTTAAAGATTTTATTTATTTATTTGATAGACAGAGATCACAAGTAGGCAGAGAGGCAGAGAGAGAGAGGAGGAAGCAGGCTGTCCGCAGAGCAGAGAGCCCGATGTGGGGCTCGATCCCACGACCCTAGGATCATGACCTGAGCCGAAGGCAGCGGCTTTAACCCACTGAGCCACCCAGGCACCCCAAATAAATAAAATCTTAAAAACAAAACGAAACAACAAAAAAAAATTCCATCTTTCCACATACCTTCATCCCCTCCTTTCCTTTCCCCTCCCTTCCTTCCTTCCTTCCCCTCTCTTTTGCTTGCTTGCTTGCTTTCTTTCCATTCGTTCTTCCTTCCTTCTTTTCTTTTCTTAATTTTCTCTCTTTCTTGGTAGCAATGTACAATATTTCTTACTGGATCTGAGGTGAAAGATTTTTTTCACAAAAACTCTTACCTAAAGGATGAACATAATGAACTAAGTCAAGTATTGAGAAATATATCCAGATAATGGGAACAGCATGTTCAAAGGTCCTGTTATGCTATAGTTCTTAGAGCATTTCAGTAACTAAAAGTAGGCCAGTATGGCAGAGCAGAGAGAAGGTATCCAGCAAACCTCACAGGCTACTTTGAGCAGTTCCACCTTTATCCTAAGACAAATGGGCAGCCACTAAAGGGTCTGAAGCAAGGGTATAAAGTGACCAAGTCCGCATTTTGAAAAGATTGCTCTAGGGGCAGGGCAGACAACAGAGGAAACAGAAACGGTGATGGAAAAATTACATATATAATGTCACTTAGTAATTAATTCAGCTGAGAGAGGATGGCAACTTGGACAAGTATGGAAGTAAGGGAGAGGGTGAAAAGTGGATGGGAGTCCAGAGATTTTCACCAGGGCTTGGGAATGGCTTGGATACATATTTATCCTGCACCTCCCACAGTGCTTGGCACAGCAGGGACTCAGAGTAAATATTTGCTAACTAGTAGACCAGAACAAGCAGTGAGGGCTGAGGGCTGTGTTCAGGTTCTTGGCCAACACCATCCATATGTCCACATCAGTTTCTCCCAGTTCCCCCCATTTGTATCCAAGGCCAGAGTGCACGGGAGTAGATGGGGTGGGGCTGTGAGCGAGAATTTCAATCATCTCACTCATAAATAAGACATGAGAAGCTGAATTTAGTGGATGAAGTTCCGAGGCCAATCTACTTCCCCTCCACAGATCAGAGAGGCTAGCAACTGGTTGTAGCTTTCCCTCCGAGCTGTAATGATGACAGTGAAGGTGAACTCTGGATGTGCCACAGTTACGATGAAAGCATAGTTAAGAAACCTCCCTGCACATCTTCAAGAATGCTTCCTTTCTCTGATGCATGTCTTGAGGCACAGAAGTAGACAAAACAACCTCATGAAAAGACTCCAAAGATCCTTCTAATCAAGGAACAAGAACGGTCACAGGATATATTTGGACCAATGTCTACTCCTAGGATTTCCCCAGGTTAAATAAGACTTTATCTTTCCTCGGCCTCCTATACCATCCATCAGTAGCTTAAAAAAGTCCTGCTCTCTGTCTCCACAGAGCTTCAATCCAGCATCACCGCTCCCAGAATTGTGGCAAAGATGAAGCAAGGCATCCAATCAGGCCAGTTCTCAAGCAACCACTCCCCACCTCAACACGGCTCACTGTGAATTCCTCCGCTTGGCCCCTCTGCCAGGCAGAAAATGGATTGTTTTCAAGATTGTTCAGGGCTGGGCCAATTGAGACCTGAGGCTTGCTTGCAGACACAGGGTGGGGAAGAAAAGACTGCCTCATTTTGCTTTGTTAGAAACTAGGATTCCTGTCTTCGGGGCTGCCAGTTTGGCTCGTGGATAAATCAAAATGGATGATTAAAGGGAAAAAAAAATCAAAGAGTCACAATTTTTAGCAGACAATAGTTAATGTATGCAGATTCCCTGGCAGAGAGCCTGATGCCTGTACCCAAGAAAGGCACACAGAGCTCAAGTGACAGCAGTGACGAGGCAGACGGGAAGGCAGGGTGATGAGAGCTCAAAAAAGTAGCAGAACCAGTCTCTTGGCCATGGCCGTCAGCCAAGAACATACTTCCCAGTAACCTCTTCTCTGAACTCCCCCCACCAAAAAAGGGAGCACAAAACCAAAGATCTATAGGCTCCCCTCTAATTTATGCCACTGAATTATCACAATCTTTGGTGGCTTTTGTATATTAAGTGCTGGGAAGACAACTCCTCCCAGAAATTTCAAACCCCAAGACAGAGGGGTACACAAGATGAAGAAAGAATGTGTTTCTGTAGCCAACCCCTGAGTCTCCCCAGTGTTCCACCCTCACCCCACTGCCCCCAAAGCCTTCCCTATTCCCTGTGTCAGGGTGGTCTCTGGAGAGATAGAGGGTGTTTAAAAACCCTGGCTCCTGGACACCACTCCAGGATGAAGTATATATACTCAACTTCAGTAAAAGGAGAAAAATAAGGAGACTATGGCATTTATATTTTTCCAGATAAGTCAGAGGTATTCAGCTTAGGTAGGTTTCTTTACTTTAAGATTTTGGTGGAAAAACATCGTTAATGAAATGTTCTTAGTTTTTAAAACATAAAAATAAACAACTTTATGTTGATTCTCTATGGTTATTTTTGTTTTTTTTTGTTTTGTTTTTTTAAACTGGGGTTTTTCTATCAGGTGAGATTTTAGTACTCTGCAATCTGAGCATCCAAGCACAGTGTCCTTTTTTTTTAATCAATTAATTAACATAGAGTGTATTATTAATTTCAGAGCACAGTGTCTTAAAATACATGGGTATTGCATGATAGAGAGGTCAGTAATCCCCTTAAGATCCAAAGATGGGCTGCCCTTGATGCAGTCTCTGAAAGTGCAACGCAACAGCAGACAGCTCTCAAAAGCCTACCGTAGGCGGCATGAATGATATTGCAACCAACTTTCTCCCCTGAGTTCCCTGAGCCTCCAATGCCCTGGGCCTTCAGTCCACCAGGCACACGGCTGCTGTATGGTGGAACCAAAAGCTCCTCAAAGGCAGGGACTTGGCCTTATGTCTGCTTAACTCTGGCATTGCCTAGGACACCATCTGGCAAAGAGTAGGCATAAATCACACCTGGAAACATGAAGTTTCTAGGCCTAGTGGACCTTGTAAGCTGCCTCAAATCACAGTGAATGGAGAGACTCCAGTGATCCATCATGGCTTAACCTGAGAGAAGCATGAGAGAATTTCGAGAAATGTCTACTTAAGATAGCTCTTCTCTTAAGAAATACATGACTGTAAGAATGGCTCTCAGTGTGGTGACTGAAGGAAAAGGCCACATGGCTTGATATGAGCATTTTGCTCAAGAAGGTCTTGTCGTTGTTTTCTTTTCCAAGTGCTAACCAACACACTGGTCACTGGAGTGAGGCCTGGAGGTGTGAGGAGAGACATTAGCATTCTGTAGTTCATGATCTCACTGTTTACCTGACTGAGGAAAAGGTGAGGGAGAGAAAGAGAAGACTAGAGGAAAGCCAGGCCTGGACTCTGCCTTGCTCAAGTTCCTCCATCTCTGCCTTCCCTTTTCCTGAGAGAGTAGTAACCTAAGGACAGGTCCAGCTGTCATTTTGTCATTGACAAAATCATTTTGTCAGATTTTTGAGTCAACAGCTCTCTCAGTATGGACTGCTTCAGGGGGCAACTCTGTCTTCCCCTCCGGATCTCTAACAGAGCCTTCTGCTCACTCCGTCCCACTTCCCAGCTGCTGATTAAGAAGATATATTATGTTCTCTCCCCAGCCCCGCATTGGCTTGTCAATGACAGTCCAACAAGAGCCCTGTCTTTTTGGAGATTTACAACCACGTGGTCAGGACAGGGTGGGTTGGCTTTGCACCACCATAGGCAGCAAGGCAGAGATAAATAATACTGATGGTGATAAGAAAGACAGTGCTGCATTTCATTTCATCCAATTTATGGCTTCAATAGGAAGCCGTTCTACCCGCAGTGCCTCGGGGTTACTTAATAACAGTGCCTCTGTGGCAGCAGTAAGATCAGGTCTGGAAGCTTGGAGTTAGGGGGAAAAGAGGATGGCACCAGGGTGGTAAGGGAAAAACCAAGGGAAAGGACCACTGGGTCCCCGGCTATCATTCTCGGGTAGCAGAGACACAAAGAGGGACCCACTTGACTCTTTATCAGGGCTGTTGATGAATAAACTCTCTCCCACAATATCCTCAAACCTCCAGAAGTTTTAATTAAAACAGAAGAAATGTCAGCAGGAGAAGCACTGGAATATAATTAGGGCCCACCAAATCTAAAGTAACGTGGGGAAAAAAAGAGCAGGAATGAAAGGGAAGCTTTCATGTTCTTACTGAATCCCTGCTCTGGTGCTGACACAAAAATCAATTTCAATAGGCTTTAGTTTTATCTGAGCAGGAACACAGGCGACAGATGAAATTTAGTGAGCAATTTACTGGAGTCATAATGATTCCCATGGAAAAAAAAAAAAAAGACTACAATGAGTGCTTCCAACCAAATGCCTCCTCTGTAAGGACTCTGCAAATGTGAATGCGCATAGATAGCTGGTATGGGTATGAGTGTGGGTATGGATGTAAGTATGGGTATGAGTATGGCTGTGGATATGAATATGGGTATGGGTACATGTACAGGTATAGGCATAGATAGGGGTGAATTTTAAGCAGTCCCATATGTTTTATCCTAAAAACAAACAAACAAAACCCCCCAAAACGTAGTTAAACTTTCTACTTCACTCCATTTAAATAAGTAGTTTTCCCTCAGTCCCCAAAAGATATTTGGGGATGTCTGGAGATATTTTTTTGATTGTCATGACTGGTACTACTGATACCTCATGGCTAGAAGCCAGAGATGCTTCCAGACCTTATACAATGCACAGGACATTCCCCTTCCCTAACAAAGAATTGTTGGGCTCACAATGTCAATGGAGCCAAGACCAAAGAACCCTGCTTTCAAAGAATTTGACATTTAATAGGTGCTCAATGAAGGCTGAATTCTATTAAAAGTCATTTTCTCCACAAGGTCACAAAGATCAAAAGGCCTTGGCCTCGGGGATCTCTCCTTGTGCGTGAGAGGAGGGAGATGGAGGTGGCATTGTTCTTTCTTTGCTTAGCAGCATTTACAGATGAAGGGCATGTTTCTCAAATTCCAACACCCATTCTTGGAACACAGGAAATACCCAGTGGCCCAAAGAACACTTCCCGTCTGGCTTTCCTGTGTGTAAGAGACCCATTCCAAGATCTTCACTGTCTCCTAATTAAGAAGCATTTTCTAAATTTAAAAAACAAACAAACAAAAAAAACAAACCCAAAAAACAATAAAGTAGTATTGGGGCTAGATAGAATTTGATCTATGATATTTGCACACAGAGGTATAATTTTGTTAATTACATTAATTTTTGAAAGAATAGCCCATTTTCATTTCTCAACAAGTCTTTATAGTGTGTGTGTGTTCTTTCCCTCTTTTCAGATGTTTATAGTTTTTAATTACTGGCAGCTTGATTCAGGAATACATTGTCTTGTTCGATTAAAATATAAATCAAGGGGTGCCTAGGTAGCTCAGTCAGTTAAGCATCTGCCTTCAGCTCAGGTCACAATCTCAGGGTCCCGGGTTGAGGCCCACATGGGGCTCCCTGCTCCGATTCTCCCTCATCCTCTGCCCTCCCCCAACTCCTGCTTGCTGTTTCTCATGCATGCACTCTCTCTCTCTCTCTCTTTCTCTCAATTAAATGAATAAAGTATTTAAAATATAAATCAAGATGGAACTTTGAGCTTAAAATATAAGGGTCAACTGTAAGAGAATAAAGGTGTTTGCTTTTATCCAATGTAAATTCTTCAAATGAAGGGTTGTAGGAATCTTGCTGTTGCTGTGATCTTGTGATCTGTTTCCAAGAAATAAGGCAAGCACAACTTGGTATTTGTAGGAAGAATAAGATGAGCAATGCTGTGCTTTATCAGTGACGATCGTTCACCACCTCTTAGTTCCTTGAGGCTCCAGGAACTCAAGTCTCTTGAAGGCGGCCAAGGAATAACATCCAAATATGGATCCCCACACAGAGTCGGAGAGCACCGATCACCGCGTCCTAACAGCTCCACCTGCAATAGCGTGAGACCCGATCTCCGCAAAGGCTGAAAATCTCTCTCCCCCCAACGGAAGTCTTCTGTGTCAGCACTGACTGCATTAGGGATTGTGCTTCCCAGGCGAAGGCCTGAAAACCCTTCTCTGGCTAGGAGGGCGAGAGGACAAAAAGGACGTTTGAAAACGGAATGCCATTTTATGAATGCAGGAAAGCTCCTTACATACTCATCATCTTTCAAACCGGTGGCCAGCAAGGACAACAGCAATTTGTCAGCAGACGCATCCATCCCTGGGAAGCTAGCTGCGGGAGTAAGAACCATGTGCCTCTCAGAAAAACACAGCCTCCTTCTGGCAGTAAGGCTGAGGACACTCCTGCCTGAAATCTGGGGGAGATGGACGATATATGATAATGTCATGAGAAAGAACTTGGGCTTTTTTTTTTTAAAGATTTTATTTTTACTTATTTATTTGAGAGAGAGAGAAAATGAGAGAGAGAGAAAAAAGGCCAGAGGGAGAAGCAGGCTCCCCACTGAGCAGGGAGCCGGATACGGGACTTGATCCCAGGACTCCAGGATCATGACCTGATCCTAAGGCAGTTTTTTAAGCAACTGAGCCACCCAGGTGCGCAGAACTTGGGCTTTTTTTAAGTGACTATGACATGCATGTCCCGAGCTCTGGGCAGGCAGGAATGGGCGGGTAGCTGACTAGCTCCTCAATACACTGATTTCCAGCTAAATTTAGCTGCAATCCGACCTTGACCTGTCAGGGAGCTTTCTCTCAAGGAGGGCAAGGTTTCCCTGACTCCAGTGAAATTCTTCTCTCCCACGGCATTTTTATGCCTCCTGCTTAGACTGACTGATGAGAGGAAGTGAGAAGAGCAAGGACAGCATCTTGCTGACTTCCCTTGACAATTTTCTCTTCTCAAGCAGGGAACTCCCCTGGTCTAGGAGAGAGTCAGCGAGCTGAGCTAGAGCTCTGAAGCTCCTACAGAGGAGTGTGGAAATCAAGAGAAAAGACTTGGGAGGACACATGAGGTGCCCTTGGATGATTTACCAGCTCTAGAGCTACTTTTGATCAATAGTTTCCCTTTCTGTAAAACAGGTATAAAATAATAAGGATTAAATTAATATATCTAAACCACTTGCTGCAGTGCCTGGGTAAATGATGACGCTGTGGCAGGTTTTTAGTGTTCCTGCGGGGTTCTATTTCCAACCTCCTCTCCTGTCACTCCCCCACCCCACCCCGGCTTACTCAGCACGCTCCAGGCACAAAGCACTCCCTTCCTC